>VZTG01008452.1:0-44080 GCA_013397845.1 Melanocharis versteri
TATTCCGTGACCTGGAGCCTGCTGGGGACTGCAATGGGAAGGGTTTGTTCCCTAAAACATTCCAGGATGCACCAAAACTCGATGGATGCCCTCAGTGCACCGGCGCTTTTCCGAGGGAAACGTGCATTCCGTGGGCTTTGGGATCCATCGGAGCAGCAGGTGCAGAGCAGAGCCCTGGAGAGAGGAGCTCGTCCAGGAAATTCCTGTTTCCCTCGTTGCCATCCCAAAGAAACTCAGATTTTTGGATATTTATCCAGCCGGAGCTGTCCCACCTTGAATGGTCCTTGTGGGTCCCTTCCATCTCCAGGATATTCTGTGGAGGTTTTACCAACGAGGAGTTGATCCATTCAGGGAGCAGAAACTTCCTGGTGAAGTTCANGCAGAAACTTCCTGGTGAAGTTCACGGAAAATTTACTGGACGTTGTTGGGGTTTTTTTTTGGCTTCACTGTTGATATCTCACCAAGGAATTACAGAATCCTGGAATGGTTTGGGATGGAAGGGACCTTAAATAACACCCCATTCCAGCCTTGCCATGGCAGGGACACCTCCCACTGTCCCAGGCTGCTCCCAGCCCCAGTGTCCAACCTGGCCTTGGGCACTGCCAGGGATCCAGGGGCAGCCACAGCTGCTCTGGGAATTCCAGCCCAGCCCCTCCCCACCCTCCCAGCCAGGAATTCCTTCCCAATATCCCAGCCAAATCTCCCTTTTTCCAGTTTGAAGCCATTCCCTGTGTCCTCAATATTTGGGAACACCTCCATTTTTTTTTCCCAGGATAACAGGACCCTGTCGGAGTTGGCTCCGGATTCAGACAGAACCCACTTCCAAAAATATCCCTGTAGGAGTCTTTTCATTTTCCTGGATAATTCCCTGTCAGGAGGATCAGGGAGCAGCCCCCAGGAGAAACTGAAGCTTTGATGACATCGCTCCCATTAATGTTGGTTTTATCTGATATGGATTCTGCCTGGAACGGGAACTTTGGGAAAACACACACCAGGATCTGTCAGATTGGAGAATCCTTTTGGAGACACTCCCAGAAAATTCCCCAGGAATCACCAAAACCATTATTTGCTCATGGTTTTAAATCTATTTTCTGCGAGAAATCAGGGAAAAGTCAATTTTGGGATGCACAAGGGAAAATTTGACGTTGTGGTGGCAGTGACAGAATTCCTGAGGGCGAGGAGCTGTGCCCTATCCTTGAAAAGCAACATCCCAACCCTCTAGAATATTGATGGATGTGTCATGGGATCAGGTGGTGCTCAGCAGGAAAGAGAGCTGCCAAAATCTGGTTTGGGAAAAAAACCCAAACAAATAAGAATTTTCTCTGCATTTAATTTTTTTTTTTTTTGAAATGACAGCACGAAATCCACCTGTAAAAATCCAATTTAAAGGAATTTTGGTGTCGGAATTGTAGCTGATCCCACCTCGTGATGTTGTACTCTCCGTGCCCACAGCTCAAGGAATAAGGGGATTTTAATCAGATAAAAATTGGGCTGAGTATCAATATTTGGGATTCTCAATATTTGGAATTCTCATTATTCATGATTCTCAATATTCCGGATTCTCTGTATTTGGGATCCTCAATATTTGGGGTTCTCAATATTTGAGATCCTCAATATTTGGGATTCTCAATATTTGGGATTCTCAGTTCCAGGGCTTGGAGATTTCAGCTTTGGTGGGGGATGGGGCCGAGGGTTTCCAGCCTTGTGTAAAGGTTGATTCTTGGTATCCAATTAGGGAAGATTGGCAGCTGGAATGAGATGAAAGAAGAGGATTTTTTTCTCCATAAATTTAGCAAACATGGGAATTAAAAGTTGTGACTCAGCCCCCAGGTCCCTCAATTGGGATAACAAACTCCGGAGTGGTTTTTAAAGGATTCTTGGGTTCTTCGCTTCCATATTTTCCAACTTTTCCTCTTAAACAGAGCTTGGATGTTTGAAGCAGAATTGAAATTAAATTCTGATTATAAATTAAATTAATTCAATTAAATTAATTTTAAAAATTTAATGAAATTAATTCTAAATAAAAACCCTTTTATTTTGTAATAAAACCAGAAATCCATGGAGATTTCGAAGGTGTGACTAAGTTCAGTGACTGAACAATATAATTTCCTCATTTTCCTGTTTTAGTTGGGCTCAGTGTTGCACAAATTCCTTTTCATGGCAGTTTCTTCCTCTGAGCAGAGCAAACCCAATTTTGCTCCTTTAAGCTGAGCTTGTTTTTACTCCCAGCATTTTTTAGTAACGAAAATAACGGGAATTACAAAATGTGGCTTCCCATCCTTAAGGGGAAGGGAGCAGCCGGGATTTGGGGATGTTTGGGTTGAAAGGAACGACAGAAGTCAGAGAGTCGGCAAAAAATTCCAAAGTTTCTTGGTAAATGACACATTTGGAGTGGGAATTGGTGTTGGGTTGTCCCTGATTTCCTGGGATGAGCCCATGGAAGCGGGGTTTGGATAAAGGGTGGGGTGAAGGGGAACAGAGAGAGGGAAATGGGATAAAGGGAGATCTCCAGTGCTGGCTCCGGCGCTGATCCGGCTGAGGGGGTGCAGGGTCCTGGGGCTCCTCCCGGGATTTGGGGACACCTTTTTAGGGATGAGTTTTCCCCATCCTGGAGGAAAAATTCGTTCTTGGCTCAGTTGGTTCTTCCAGATTTCCTGGGGATGGGTTGGAAGCTCCGGGGCTTTGGGGTGGTCTCGATCCCTCTCCATTCCAAGGGCACTTCCCGGCCTCATTCCCACCCCGGAGCTGGAACAGGGATGGCATTCCCAAAAAATTCCCACCTCCCATGGCCCCTTCTCCAGCCACATCCTGTTTTTCCCACTGAGTCTTCCCAGCAATCCCTGGATGGCTCCATCCGGCTGTGGGTGTTTGGGACACACATCCTAACACACAGGGACACAATCCTTGGGATTCTGGGATTCTACCCTCAGATAAATTCCCATTTGGAGTTTGGTGAGGGCTGTGCTCTGGAATTTTTTCTTTCCAGATAATTTCAATGGAATTTGTTGGAATGGTTGATTGCTTTTCCGCCTCTCCCCCACCTTCAGAACACACCTGCTGCAAAAAAATTCCTTTGAAGTCCAGGAAAAGAAGGTTCTCTCCATTTCCACCTTGTCTGGGTTTTCATCCGGGCTTTATTCGTAATTTTTTAACAGGAATAAAAACTGTTCCAAGGCTTTCAAGCCCTATTTCAAGGCTTTCTGCTTCCCAGGTTTCTTATTTTCCAAAACACAAAGAACGAGGGAGACTCGGGCTGGGTTTCAAAGCTTTTTGCTGAAACCATTTGCATTGGCATCAAATTGAATTCATTGAGCTGAGCTCAAAACCTCCTCAAATCAACTCCTCTCCTGTCTGCAGTGTCCTAATTAATAAAGCTGCTCTCTATTAAAAGAAATCCATTTATTTGAAGGAAGAGAATTACAGTCTTGGCATATTTTTCCCTCAGAATCAATTTGCATTCACAGCTCCTCGGGATAAAGCAACTGTACTTTTAAAGCTCTGGCAGGAGACAACTTCCAATGGAAAATTCTTTCGGAAACATTTTACTCTGACAGCTTTATTAGGCCATGAATAGAGACTTGAGGCTGGGTTTAAAGTATTGATGGGTTTAAGCTGCTGTGTGAGCAGAGGCTGATGGAAGCAATTCCACCAGTCAGTCCCAATATCCCGGAGTTTCCAGATTTACTGGAAGTAACTTTTGCCTTCTCTCCACTTTCTGTTACTTCAGAGGGACAAAAAATTCAGGAATTAAAATTAGGAAGTGAAACCTGCTGGGGAAAAGCTTCAAACTCAACATTCGAATATTCCTGGTTCATCCCTGTTTTTCATGTGGGCTCTGTGGTGATCCATGATTTATTCATGTGCCAAAAAGGGAAGGAAATGCTCCTGGTCCTTCTACTGGTGGGAGTGGCTGGAATAACAAGGAATCGTGGAATGGTTTGGGTTCAAGGGAATTTAAATCCCATCCAAGGAATCATGGAATGGTTTGGGTTCAAGGGAATTTAAATCCCATCCCATTCCACCCCTGGAATGATTTGGGTGGGAAGGAACCTTTAATTCCACCCCATTCCACCTCTTCCATGATTCCAGGTGGCTCCAAGCTCCATCCAACCTGGCCTTGGACACTTCCAGAGATCCAGGGGCAGCCACAGCTTCTCTGGGAATTCCATTCCAGGGTTTCCCCACCCTTCCAGACAGGAATTTCTCTCCAATATCTGATCTACATCTCCCCTCCTTCAGTTTCAGGTGATTCCCCTTGTCCCATCCCTCCGTATCCTTGCGGAAATTCCTTCTCCACATCACATCCAGCAGATCCAGCGGAGAGCCCAGTGTCCCTCCCTGCAGGAATTTCTGCAAAGAACAACTGACAGGATGGAGGAAATGACATCAGAGAACCTGAAAATCTCCACAAAAAACTCTGGAATATTCAGACAACTCCGTGCCAACCAATTCCCACAAACACACGAAGCCATGTGGAGAATTGCCTCGGGATTATTTTCCCGGAGCAAACCAGCTGTGGCAGAACAACTGTATTTTCACTGCTTGGAAAATCATACGAGAATCTTAAAACCAACCCCAAAAATATCCCAAATATTCCAATTCCTCATCTATTTAGTGGGAACAGTTTTATGTGGAGTTTGCCTCTGTAGCCCAGGGAAGGTTAAATAAATTTATTAAATCAACATTGGTTTCTAGAACCAAAATTCACCAGAAAGTTCACAAATCTCATTAAAAAATGGTTTTTGGGACAGGGAGGAAGTTCCAAATCCTAAAACTGGCCTGAAATTCCTGGGATTTTTTTAGTCTTTTCTCCAGATGCCCAGCTCAGCTAAGGGAATCACTGTTTTCCACACATTTGAAAGTTTGGAAGTGAGAAGAATCCATAATTATGATCCAGTCTTGACCTTGCATGGAAGACACTGCAGAATTCCATTTCTTCCTTCCTTCCCTGGTGTTGTTCCAGGGACAGAGGAAAATCCCGAAATCATCCAAGGCAGGAAAAATCTTTTTTACATCCTCTGGTGCCGAAATCTCCAGATCCATGAAGGAACAAGGAGCATCTTTTGGATTGGTGCTACTGAATCCCTTGGGATGCAGGGAAGTTATTTATGGATCGCTTTCCTGGGAGCTAAAATGGTGCAAATCCTAAATTACGATATTGGGAAATCCATGTGGGTTAAGGCTGGTGGGATGATGCCTTGTCCATGGTCCTGCTCTGCCACAGGCCACTGGAATTCCCAACATTTTCTCCTGGAGAGGCTCCATTCTCCAGCTGGGATGGAGAGACCTTCCCTCCTCCCATCTCCTGGGATGGAGACACCTTCCCTCCTCCCATCTTGTGGGATGAATCCCACTCCTTGCTCAGACTGGGTGACTTCCCACTGTTATTCCTCTTATTCCAGTCTCCAGCCTTTCATTCCAGTTCCTCCTTCCCAGCTGGATTAAAGGAATATTTAACGATTCAGGACTTCACTGCCTCTCAGTCTTGCTGCAGAGAATTTTATTTCTGACCTATGGAAAATTTCATCAGACCTTTTGTTTCCTTTCTATGGTTTCCCAGTCTTTTTGAAATAGAAGTGCCAGGACTGAGCTCAGGATCTCTGTGGAGTCTTCCCAGTGCTGGAGACAGGAATTAAATTCCCTGTCCTTGATTTCTGCAGCTCTCGCTGGGCACCCGAAGCAGCAGGGGCAGGACAGGGATTGTCCCCTGTGCTGGCACTGCTGAGGCCACACTGCAAGGCCCGGCTGCAGTTCTGGGATTTGGGAAAGACCTGGAGAGGCTGGAGCGTGTCCAGGGCAGGGAACGGAGCTGGGAAGGGGCTGGAGAATTCCTGAGGGAGCTGGGAAGGGGCTCAGCCTGGAGCAAAGGAGGCTCAGGGGACCTTGTGGCTCTGCACAGCTCCCTGACAGGAGGGGGCAGCCGGGGGGGTCGGGCTCTGCTCCCAGGGAACAGGGACAGGAGGAGAGGGAACGGCCTCAGGCTGGGCCAGGGGAGGCTCAGCTTGGACAGCAGCAGGAATTTCCCCATGGAAAGCGTGCTCAGGCCTTGGCAGGGGCTGCCCAGGGAGGTTTGGAGTGCCCATCCCTGGAGGTGTGCCAGGAATTCCTGGAGGCGGCACTCCCTGCCAAGGTGAGGACTGGGCACAGCTTGGGCTCTGTGATCCCGGAGCTCTTTTCCAACCTCGATGATTCCATAATTCTTTTTTTTTGAGTGATTTTTCTCCCTTTCCATCCCTGAATCAGTTTTTTGAGCCTGTCCCGTTTTTCCTGGGCACAGGGAGGCAAAGCTGCTCCCATATTTTAGGAATAATTCCCTTCTCCTGTTGCCTCCCATCCACTGCAGTTAATGCAGCTCAACATCAACCTTTGATGAGAAACCACGATTTTTTAATGCCTGTAACAAAAATTCCATCACTTCCACCCAAATCCCCTCATTCACCACATTTGTAAACTCAGAGAAGAATGAAATCAGATTCGTCTGACACGACTTATTTTTCATGGAATGCTGTTGACTGGAATTAATGATACCCTTATCTTTTAATCCTTATTGATTTCCCTATCAGCTTCCTCATTATTTTGCCTGGGGCTGAGGGCAGATTAAGCAGCCTGGGAGTTACTTGGATCATCACAGCAGCTCTTTTTTTATTTTTTAATGTTAAAAATTCCGACTTTTCCAGTCTTTTTTTATCACACTTATTAAGACTTAAGAGCAATGCGGAGAGATTTTATGAAGTAACTTTTTGCAGGATTCTTGACTGAAATTTACCTGGGTTTGCCTAAATTACTCCTAACTTTGTCTTTTTAAGAAATGAGTCTTTTGTGTACTGAAAGATGTTTCAACAATGCTTTGGGATATGAGAAACCTGGGAGAGTGGGAATTGTCCCTGTCCTTGGCAGGGGTTGGAATGAGAGGAGCTTCAGATCCCTTCCGATCCAAACCATTCCCTGATTCTGGAAATATTTTATGTTTGTGCTTTTCCAAAGTGATCTCGGGATGTTCTGACCCCACACAAGAAGTGTCTGCAATCCCTGGGGGATGCGATCCGTTATCCCACTGCCCATCCCAGGGATTTCCCGGAATCCACAGGGATTGCTGTGGAATGGGGAAAAGCAGCAGAGGAGGAGGACGGAGAGGTGGGAGTGAGGTGTTGGAAAAGCGTGATCCTCTTCCCACCTTCCCACTGGCAATTCCCTTCCTTTCCCTTCCCTCTAATCCGGCTGCACCAGCCAGAAAAAGCAGGATTTTGTGAGTGGGTGAGGAAACCTTGCTCGGATGATTTAATAAATACTTATTATTGATAATAATATGTTATTAGTCGTTAATTTTAGGGCTTTGTCTCCCTGCATTCTCAGGGATCCAACACTGACGACTTTCTCCTTGATGTAAGTAGGTCGTTCCCGATCCGATTCCCACTCTATAATTACAGAAGGAAAATTAAAATAGCTACAAATTTAATAAAGGTCCCACTTTCCTTTTATTCCCTGGAATTTGTGCCTTGATAAATCTGCAACTCGCGTTGTTTATGTGTCACCCAGCCCGGTGGCAGTGACCCACTGGTGGAGTTGAAAGTTCATTAGTTCTGGTAGATTAGACAGCGTTAATTAACTAAGATTAAACATTCTTTTAAGCCAGCCTAAAGTGGCAGCTTATTAAAGAGCATTTTCTGGTTGTTTGTTAAAGCAGACTGAAGTGACAGCGGAATTATTTTTGTCCCATCAAACACAAAGGTCGCTTGACGAGCCGGATGTTTCCTGCTTAATTACAACTGGATTATTCCATTGATTAAAATAGGAGCTCGTTAAACCTGGGCATGGAGCTAAGAGACATCCAGGAATCCCAGGAAGGCAGGAGAGGGATGGGAAATGATGTTTTTATAGGTTAATTCCACTCCTTCCTGCTCAGAGCCTTGGCGTGAATTCCAGAGCTTCCCAGTCCCTGGAAGTGTCCAAAGGTGGGTTGGATGGGGCTTGGAGAAACCTGGGATAGGGAAAGGTGTCCCTGCTCATGGAATGAGATGGGATTGGATGGGATTTAAGGTCCAACTAAAGGTCAGCGATGCCCTAAACAAAGCAAAATCCAGGCGGGATAGCAGAATCATGGAATAATTAAGGTTGGAAACGACCTCTAAAATCATCAATGTTGTTCGTTTGGAAAGGGTCCTTTTTTTAAAGGATCAAGGGTTTAAGGGAAGGGGACAAAAATTTCATTTTCTCGCCTTTTCACTGATGTTTTTGGGAATTCAGTGGCGGAAACAAGGTCCTTGTTCGACCATGATCCATGTGCTGTGCCCCCGGCTCTCCAGGCGTCCGTCTGGAGACTCCAGGCTGGAAGGGACACGGGGTGACACTGACAGATGGCACGAAGGACTTTCGTCCTGTTTATTCCCTTCCCTGCACACAGAGCGTTTTTTGGGATTCAAGGACTTTGCTAACTGAGGGGCAAAGCGGGATAAATAAACACCAAGGTGTTCCAAAAATCCTGGGAAATCAGGGGAATAAAGATATTCCCTCTACTTCCATCAACTCCAGATCCTGTCGGGATGAAGATGCTGATCGGAACAGGCGGAGTGAGGATTGCAAATCCCTTCGGAAAACTCCGAAGGCGCCATGTGGCAAGCCAGCTGGGAAAACACGGGACACATTCCAGGCGGGAAAGGCACAGGGCCACGGAAATGAGAGGAAAAGTGCCAAGGAAAAGCTTCGGAGCAGCATCAGAGTCTCTTCCACCTCTCCCAGCCTTGGTGGCCACATCCCTGCTGGAAAAACCATTCTGGCTCTGGTTTTGAGGGGGGGAGATGTGAAGAGCTGGAGGATTGTCCTGCCAAGAGCTGCTCCCTCTCCTGGAATTCAGGGACACGTTGGAAAACACCTTGGAACAGCGGAGGTTTAAAGTTTTCCTGGGAAAAGCTGGAAGCCTCTGAAGTTTCTGTTGTCGTGTCCCCGCCGTAAAATCAAGAGGCAAAGGAGAAATCCTGTTCTCTTTCACAGCCCCAGTGAAATCCATATTTATGGATCTGGGGGTTGGGATGTTAAAATGAATAAAAAGGGGAAGATTTATGGGGTTTGCTGTGCTGGCCTTTCCCTACAGACACTCGTTAAAGGTTGTTCCCTCCCAGGGCGTGATTCTCCTGTCACCTCTCAAATCCTGCCTTCCTTCCGGTCGAAATCCCAGAATTTATGGCTCTAACCCCTCCAAACCCAAAAATCCTCCAGCTCTCAAGGCTTTTATTCCCATGGATTTATGGGATTGACACCCAGGAGCTGCAGAACAGATCAAAGGCTCCTGATCCTGCAGGGCTGGATCTGCCCCTTCCTTTTAGTCCAGTGCCTTCTCCCGAGGTGAAGGAATTCTGCATCCAGGACAATCCACAGCTCCCTGGTTTTCGAACTTTTGGGAAGTTTGTGCCTCAATAACTCAGCTCTGACCCATTGGGGTTCTGCCATGAGTCCAGGCTGGGAAGGGAACGGACAGGGAGCAGCCCTGGGAAGGACTTGAGGGTGAGAGGGACATTCCAGAGAGGCCATGGAGCTGCTCCAGGGCTGGAGCCAGGCTGGGAGAGCTGGGAATGTTCACCTGGAGAAGGGAAGGATCCAGGGAGAGCTCAGAGCCCCTTGCAGGGCCTAAAGGGGCTTCAGGAGAGCTGGAGAGGGACTGGGGACAAGGGATGGAGGGACAGGACACAGGGAATGGCTTCCCACTGCCAGAGGGCAGGGATGGATGGGCTATTGGGAAGGAATTCCTGGCTGGGCTGGAGTTCCCAGAGAAGCTGCGGTTGCCCTCATGCCTGTGGCATTCCCAGGATTGGCATTTGGAATCCTGAGATCCACATTTCCCTCCGTTCCTGCAGATCCATAAGGGAATGTTCTTGTCTTACTTGGTGTTTATGTGTTCTCCAAAGCCGGATGACAGAATTCCTTCTTGTTTTATTCAGCCCCGTGATGAATAAAGGATCACATTCGATGAGTACATGACACCTCCGGAGCAGCATTTCCTTTCGTTCCCTTTGTTCCGTCGGATCCTTTTCCTTTGATTTCAACAGCAAACGAATAAATGATAAATCCCAGCTCTGGCAGGCTGAGATTGGGGGTGGGACTGATTCATAACCGGGAATTCTGCTCCCACTCCCTCCCTGTGTCAACCTAGGGGCATTCCCAAAGTTTTTCCTACATTTCTATGGGCAGATCATATTTTCCAAGATCAAGGTTTGTCTTGGAATAACTGGAATTTTCTTTTTGGAGATAGCGCAAGCATCTGCTGGGGTGACAAGGGAAAGGCACATCCTAGATTTTACCTTCGGAATAAACAGTTTGGAGGTGGAAGAGATCCCTGGGAAAAAAAGCGTGGAGTGGGAAAGAGAAAAAACCTCCTTCAAATATCGGAGAAAAATCCCACAATGTTAGGGTTGGAAAAAACCTTAAAGCCTGTTCTGGAATGGTTTGGGTTGGAAGGGACCTTAAATCCCATACAGTTCCACAATTTCCACCATCCCAGGTTGCTCCAAACCACATCCAGCCTGGCCTTGGACACTTCCAGGGATCCAGGGACAGCCACAGCTGCTCTGGGAATTCCATTCCAGTCCCTCCACACCCTCCCAGCCAAGAATTCCTTCCTAAAACAACCAAATTAAAAAAAAAAATCTTCCTAATAAGAATAAAATCAGGCTCAAAACCAAGCTTTAAAAATTCCCTGATCCAACTGAAAAATAACCCAATTATTTATTTAACGGTGCCCTGTAGGATTTGGAAGCTGCTGTAGGAATTCGGAATATTTGGGGCTGCATTCCCTTCACAGAATTGGGGTGACAGCTCTGTACATCCCAGCAGCAGCAACGGATTTGTATTCGGGCAGAAAGTTTGGCAGACACATTAATTTGGAAGCTCCTCGCGAGGATGATCCAGCATTTGCTCTGGAATGACTGAAAAGGCTCCAAGTGGAACTCTAATCCATTAAATAGCTCTTGAACGGTGTTGTTATAAATCCCGAGGATCCCTGACACGCCAGGCTGCAGATGGAGACTTCCAGCCAGGAGAAAGCCAAGGCCGGTGTCGGGATGCGGAGCAGGGGGTTTGGGGACAGGGGAATCGCTGGGATTTTCATGGAATAACACAAGCAAGAGGTTTCTGAAGGGAATTTATTTGCACTGGAGATACCCTGACCTGTGGAAGAGCAGGGACACCTCCCACTGTCCCAGGCTGCTCCCAGCCCCAGTGTCCAGCCTGGCCTTGGGCACTGCCAGGGATCCAGGGGCAGCCACAGCTGCTCTGGGAATTCCAGCCCAGCCCCTCCCCACCCTCCCAGCCAGGAATTCCTAATTCCCAATATCCCACCTAAACCTCCCCTCTTCCAGTTTGAAGCCATTCCCTCGTCCTGTCACTCCAGCACCTGAGGAACAGCCCGTCTCCAGCTCCCTGGATCCCCTTCAGATCCTGGAATTTGCTGTGAGGTCTCCCCACAACCTTCTCCTCTCCGGGATGAACATTCCCAACTTTCCCACCTGGCAGGTGCTCCAATCCTGTTATTCCTCAGTGCCTTGATGTGATCTTTAAATTTCCTTTTATTTCTGACCCAAACTGTGCTGTGGTTCTGTAGTTCTACAGTTATATTTATATTTATTTCTATTTTTTCATTTCTATTCATGTGCCAAGCCAGTATGAGCTGGTCAGTGAAAGATCTTGCCCAGGAAATAAAGACCAATAAAGAGAGTCTGGAATTCCAGTTCCCCATGGATTGTCGCACTGGCGCCTCGGAATTTTGGGTTTAATATTCATTTGTCATGAACATAACCAGGAGCAAAACCCCCCTGATCAGTTTACAGACAATATCTGCATAAATTTAATCAGTTCTTCTGATTGTGCGTGGAAATTACCCAAACTAACCTGGGAACACGATGTTCAAAATTCCAGAGCAGCTGGAATTGCGGGAGATGAGGTGAATCCCTCGATGTGCTGGAGTGGAGCAGCTCAAGGTCACCATTAACAAGAAGTGGAAATTTGCTGAGCTTGGCTTTGTTTGCGAATTCCTTTGGGTTCCTGAGGTAATGCTGGAATGTTTTCTCAGCACAATACAATACTTGGATTTGTGGCTTGCGTTGCAGAGGGATTTCTATGGAAAAGGCACANGGATTAAACCAGAGAATAGAGGGGGATTCACTCCCTCCTTGAGAAGAGGATGAGGAAAATGGGAGTTAAACCAGAGAGTAAAGGGGAATTCACTTCCCTCATGAGTAGAGGATGAGGAAAATCAGGATTAAACCAGAGAATAGAGGGGGATTCACTCCCTCCTTGAGAAGAGGATGAGGAAAATGGGAGTTAAACCAGAGAGTAAAGGGGAATTCACTTCCCTCATGAGTAGAGGATGAGGAAAATCAGGATTAAACCAGAGAATAGAGGGGGATTCACTCCCTCCTTGAGAAGAGGATGAGGAAAATGGGAGTTAAACCAGAGAGTAAAGGGGAATTCACTTCCATCATGAGTAGAGGATGAGGAAAATCAGGATTAAACCAGAGAATAGAGGGGGATTCACTCCCTCCTTGAGAAGAGGATGAGGAAAATGGGAGTTAAACCAGAGAGTAAAGGGGAATTCACTTCCATCATGAGTAGAGGATGAGGAAAATCAGGATTAAACCAGAGAGTAAAGGGGAATTAACTTTCCTCATGGGTAGAAAATGAGGATTAAACCAGAGAGCAAAGGAGAATTCACTTCCCTCCTCAGCTCCCAGAGCAAAGGATGCTCCTTCCTCGTGTCATTGGGGCTTTTTGGGAATTTATGTCCCTTTTTCCACAGAACCCGTTCACCAGCCCCTGGACAGTTCCGTGGGCTGCACGATCCACTCTCCATCCATGCAGGCGATTTTCTCCCTGCCTGTTCCCTAAATTCAATTGGTGCCATTAACAGGAAGGTGAGAATCCACCAAAGAGCAGCTTTGGCTCCTAATTAACCCAATTAGAATCGCTTTATTACTCAACAGCCTCCTGCTAGTTCCTGTTTTCTTAAGGATTTCATAAAACGCTGAACGTCTTCCCTATTCCTGGAAATCCTTTGGAGCAGGGAATGGAGGAAGGGATACCTGGAGCAAAACAAGTGGATCAGGGAATTCTGGAGGATTTTCAGGGCTGGTTTTGTTCAAATTCAGATCAACATGGGTTTGGTGGAGTCACAGTTCAAGGGGCTGCAGTTCCACCAGGGAGACGCTGGTTTGTTCCAGGAATTCAGCAGGAAATTTTGGTTTTGATGGAAGATTTGGGAACTGGTGCCTCTTCCCACTGAGATGAACAGGCAGAAGATTTTTTTTCCTTCTCCTTTCGCCTTGCTTTTCCATGAGGATTTTAGGATGATTGTTCTGCTGTGCTCTGTGAGTTATCAAAATAAATTCTCTGCAAGGCTTGACCTTCTTAAATCCCAGAATCCCAGAGGTTGGAAAAGATTCCAGGATCACCGAGTCCAACCCATGACTGATCCCCACCTCCTGGAATAAAAATCCAGAAGATCCCAACAAGATGGAAGATGATTAAAAGCAAACAATTTTCTCTACTCTAAAAATTCTGCAGGAAGAGTTTAAGTCTGTTGTAATTCCTGTTTTCCATGGGGAAAAAATCAATCATGAGAACCATTTAAAATGAAAATGTCTCTGGCAATTATAATTTGGGAATGAAATTCTTCTTTGTTCTAACTTTAGTGGGAATTTGGGAAACCACACAATTTTCGCTGCTGGTTTTAAGGTTCCCTCATCTCCTCTTCGAAAATAAAACTTCTTGTTTGGTTCTTGCCTTGAAGAAGAGGAAAAAAACGGATAAAAGAACCTGGAAGAGAGGTGGATTTATGGAATATTTATGCCAAAGGCCATTTATTTCCTGTGGAACTTGGAAAAGAGGCACTTCCAGCAGGATTTATGGCACATGGGGCTCTGGGCAGCTCTTCAGGTTGGGGTGGGCAGTGAGGTTGGTCTGGGGGATGCCCTCGTTGGGCATTTCCCATTTTCCCTTTTATTTCCGAGTTTTCCGAGTATTTGACTCCTTTCCCAGGGTGGCCTCATCAAGGATTTCTCATTCCCAAGGGAAGGAAAACAGGGAACTCAGCCCTGATTTTTTGTTCGTAACCACGATTATTAAAAATTGGGGTGGGAGCATCGGCGATCCTCGATTTCCAAGGACTTAAATGACAAAACTGCATTGGCACAAGAATCCTCCACACAACGATGCAAATTGCGAAATTTGCAAGAAAAAAATGCAAAAATTGCAAAAAAACTGATGCAAAATTCCACTTTCCCAGGAATTTTCTTCTTCCACACGGTTGGGAGGTGCTGTGATGTCTCAAGTACGAAACTCCAGAACCATCAAGACTGGAAAAGACCTCCAAGATCATCACGTCCAACCTTCGATGACGTTTTTCGAACGCTCCCAGGGATGGTGACTCCAGCACTGCCCTGAGCTTGAAAATCCTTTCCCTGCGGAAATTTCCCAAATATCCAACCTGAGCTCCTCTGGTGCTGCTTGAGGCCATTTCCTCGTCCTGTTGATTTATTAAAATATGGATATGGATCTAATATCAACACCCAACTAGAACGGACAAAGACCCTCTAACTCATTAAGTTAGAAAGTGTGTGTTTATTTCAGCGCCNNTTTCTTAATTAACTCCAGCTGGGTTTGCTTATTAAATCAATTTTAGCTAATTTCAGCAAAACGAACCTTTGACTAAAATACTAACATTTAAAATGTTTTAAACTCTACGCTTCACTGTCCTTGTTCCCTGGAAGAAGAGCCCGAGCCCCCGTGCCCCACCCTTCTTCCAGGGGGTGTAAAGAGCAACTCCTTGGAGTAGCAACAAACTCGCTCCGCCCGGGAGAGACCGAAAGGTGAGTTTGGAGTGTTTATTTCGTGTTTCTCCTCTCAGTCAGGGAGATGTTGTGCTTGCAGAACACGAGGCGAGAAACTCTGCTGTTAAAAGAAAGTTTGAAGCCACGGATTTTTATGAATTTTACGTGATTTTATTCCTTTGCTGCCTCGGAGGTGGGGAGAAGACAGCGATGGATTAAGAGGAATTATTTCCATGATTTCAGAGGGGTTTTCCTCCGCCCTGTGCTGTCGTTACTGTCACGATTTAAAGACAAAGGGACATCGAAGAGCTCTTGATGTGCTCGTTGTGTCTCATCTCTCAGCGCCTCGGGGACTCCGCAGCTTTGGGATGAAGTTCCGCCCGACCTAAGCAGGAATTATTGGGGTTAAAAGAAGGTGAAATCCAATGGTTTCTGCAAAATGATTCAGGGATGCCCCTCTGCTCAGCTCCAACACTGGAATTCTGGGATTCAAATCCCACTGGATTTCTAATCAGGGACAGAGCCCTCTTTCCTTTCATCAGTCACTTCCCTTCCCTCGATTCCTTGACTTTATTTTCTTTAATCATTTCTGGGCTGGAGCCCCGGATTTTCCTCTTCCATCTCCATGAATCCTGGTGATACAAATCAAGGAACTTTGCCTTTTTTGTGTGGTTTTTTTTTGTTTTTGTGGGGTTTTGTTTTTGTTTTTGTTTTTGTTTTGGTTTTTTTGTGTGGTTTTTAAATTTTTTTTTTTTTTTTGGTGTTGGTTTTGTTTGTTTGTTTGGGGGGGTTTTTTGTGTTTTCTTTGGTTGTTTTTTTGTTTTTTTTTCTTTTTCCTGCCTGGGTATTGTTCACTTGGATGTCTGAGCGTTTCAAAGGCAACAGCAGAGTGGAAAGATCAAAAGGCAGAGGGAGCAGCAGAAGGGGCAGCGAGGGCTCGAAGAGATGAAACGACGCCGGTGACAGATGATGACAACTCGTGTGTGTCCCCAGCAAGGTGACACGAGCGTTGTTCTCAGCAGGATCTGAGGAACAAAACAGCTTCGCTCGAAGCAGACAAAACAAAATGGGAAAAAAATTGATAGCGGGAGAGAGAGAGAGAGAAAAAAAAAAAAGGGAAAAAGGCTGGAGCTGTCAGCGAGTCAGAATTTGTGTGGTGAGGGAACTGCAGCGTTTCCAGGGCTTTCATTCCCAGATCAGGCTCTTTCCTGAGCTGGCTCCCGTCCCTTCCCCCAATCCCTGAGTTATTCCCACTCTGGGATAAGCAGCTTTTCCCTTTTCCGAGCACAGCTCCCCTCTCCAAGGCCGTTTGCAATCCTGAGGCTCCTCGGAGCCCTTTCCGTGCTGTGTCCTGAATAAATCCTGCCAGGAGCAGCTCTCCAGACCCCTCTCCCTGTTTTTGCTCGAGGCTTCCGTGCATCTATTGAGATGGATTTGCCTCAGTTTTCCCAGCCCTGAGGATTTGGATCTGGAGTTTTGTGACTTTATAACAATTCATTTAGGAACATTTCATATCGGAGAACATCAGCTGCTTAATAGGAGCCCGACTGTCCCGGAATTGCTCCTAAACTATTTAATGGGAACTGTTTTTTCCAGCTCCTCAGTTATAAAAATAACCAAACAACTCCTCTGGTGAAGCAGCTTCAAAAATTCTGGAAGTCTAAAAAAAATCCCCATTTCCATCATTGAAGCAGAGCAGGGAATACTCCCCAGTAGCCAGGATGGACACCTGGAAATGAGGAAGAGGGAATCTGAGGGAGGGATTTTGAGAAGGTTGCTCAGGTTTAGCAGGGAGAGGCAGGCAAATTTTTTGGAGGCAAATGCCTGATTTTGGTGTTCAAACAAATGGGATGCTCCCAAGAAAGTCGTGGAAGGTGCTATTTAACAGCAAAAAAATTCCGGTGTGATTTCTTATGTTTCCTGTTATTTCTTCCCTCAGTACAAAATGATTATTAAAAGAAATAAAAATAAAGTTCTATCATGTAACGCTGAAGGGAATTCTGATGGGATAATGAGCAGGGATGCAGACAAAGGGAATTTTGGGATGGGATCGTGGGATAATCTCCCAGGAGGAGAGGATGGCTCCATCCCATCGCTGGGTTTTTACCTTGGGCTGAGCACAACTCGAACCAACACCCTGAAACGATCCCTGTGATTCCGGCATTAATGAGTTTTATTGTCCTCTTTTACGATCAATTCCATTTTCGAGTGGTCCATATAACGGGATTGTGGGTAAATATTACCCATAAAAACACATGCCAGCGAGGAAAACTCGATGCCATAAAAACTTAATGCCATAATTTTACCTTTGGTGCCGAGTGCTGCACGTTCCCTGTTGGGCTGTGCACATTCCGCGGTCGGAACGCTCTCAGAACTTCCCAAATTGTTCATTTTTCCTGCTTCTGGGAAGAGTTACACGGAGTGGAGCACTGCCAGCGGAGCCTCAGTTCCTTCCCTGGAAAAATCACAATTTGGGAATGGCAAAGAGGGGGAATGAAGAGACTTTGGGACATTTAATGGGAATGGAAAAGCGACAGCACCAGGAGCAGCTGGGACAATCCCTCCTGCCAATTCCCTCGAAAAAAGCACCTCTGGAAGTATCCAAGGAATTCCTGGAAGTGGCACTCAGTGCTCTGGGCTGGGGACAAGGTGGGGATCGGGAACAGCGTGGACTTGATGCTCTGGGAGAGCTTTTCCAACCTCAACAATTCCAGGATTCTGTGGTCCGTGAAACTCCGAGCATTTCCCTCAGAACGCACAACTCAGCATAACCTTAGAACCCAACTAACCAAAAAATCCTAAATCGAAGTTTAATTAAGGGAAGTAAGGAATATTTTGGGATTTTGAGGATATTCCAATGTCTTCCTTATCAGTGGCTTTTGTGGCAGCATCCCCGAGGCCACAAAATCCCTGGACATTCAATTTTCCATCAGGCACAACAGGGATAAGAATGCCTTGAGTTTATGGGATCGTGCTGCTGCTCTGGACAAAAATCGTAGAAGAGTTTGATGTAGTGAATTGCAGGACCAGGGAATGGTTTGGGGGGAAGGGATTTTAAGAATCATCTAATTCCACCCCTGCCACGGGCAGGACAAATTCCACTGTCCCAGGCTGCTCCAAGTCCCGTCCAACCTGGCCTTGGACACTTCCAGGGATCCAGGGGCAGCCACAGCCTCTCTGGGAATTCCATTCCAGTCCCTCCCCACCCTCCCAGCCAGGAATTCCTTCCCAAGATCCCATCTAAAACTACCCTCCATGTATTGAGGTATCAGAGAAGTGTAAAATGGGATTTCTGTCATTCCAGAATGGAATTTCTCACAGTAATCACTGGGCAATCTGCAAGGACGTGAGCAAAACTCAGTGGATGATTTTCATTCTGTGTCCAAGTCACCTGGCACACAATGACCGATTTTTATGGGATGCACTGGGGATCCTTTAGGAAAAATCTTTGTCTGGAGCATCTTCAGAGGGATTCATTCCTGGTATCCTAGTTTTTGATGGATCAGCCACTGAGAAGCTGAATCTCTGCTGTGTGAAGGGGAGGGGAGAGAGCAGTTTTGTTTAGAAACTTGAATTTTCAAGACCAAAAACCAAGACAGATTAATCCCACTGAATGAGGAATCCAAACCAATCAAAATTCCAAGTTTCTCCACTGTTACCAGGACATTCCATTGGTTTTTCTTCTGGATTCCACAGCAATGGGAGGAAATGTTGATGTCATCTCTAGGTCCTCAAAAATCAGCAATTCCCTCTTCAGATTCCTGCCAGGAGAGGATGGTTTTAAGGTCTGGAATGAAACATTCAAAAACCAGTGGGACACCTTCCACTCCATCCCTTGGATCTGGAATGGAGCCCTTGGGAAGAGATTATCCAGGGAAAAGGGTGCGTCAGGAATGCCTTGGAGATAGACAGGAAAAACCCTTTAATTATGGAAGCTTTTCCAGCCACTCAACATCTGATTTTCCTGGTAGCTGCTGTTCTCAGACAAGGAAGAGCCGATTTTCCAGCTGTTTTTCCTGCTGGGAAGACATTCCCTGTCATGGGAATGCTTCAATCTCCACCATGTCTGACACGGATTTAATTTGTCCCTCCAGAGTGAGGTGATCTGGAATTCCAAATTCCATCCCCTGCTGAGGCAGCAGGGAAGTGAAGGAGCTCCAACACTCAGGGAGGCTGCTCAGTGTCCGTGTTTTGTTTGGGAAAAGGGAATTTTGGGTAGTGAAGGAGCTCCAACAGTCAGGGAGGCTGCTCGGTGTCCGTGTTTTGTTTGGGAAAAATGAATTTTGGGTAGTGAAGGAGCTCCAGCACTCAGGGAAGCTGCTCAGTGTCCGTGTTTTGTTTGGGAAAAGAGAATTTTGGGTAGTGAAGGAGCTCCAACACTCAGGGAAGCTGCTCAGTGTCCGTGTTTTGTTTGGGAAAAGAGAATTTTGGGCACGTGGAGCAGCGGGCAGTGACGGACGGAGCAGCAGAGATGATTTGTGACTACTCCTGTCACACACACGCTCAGCCTTGTCCCCGAGCTGGGAAAAGCTGGAAAAATAAAGGAGATTCATGGCAAAGCGCTGCCGCTCCAGCAATAATCACCTGCCACAGATGGAAAACCAAATCATTTTCCCAAAATTTTTCCCTTATCCCTCTTGGATACCCATGGGAATGAGCTGGGATTTGCCCTGTGACCCTTTTGGTCACAGCACTGAGCATCACCAGCTCCGTACGGAATCTGGATCCAGAGCAGATCAATCCCAGTTAGGATTAAAATGCTGTAACTGGTGTTTCAAAATTCCTGCCCACTTTTAGTGGAGGTTTTCAAATCCTGAGCTCTTCCCAGTCTGTGAAACCACCCCAGCTTTCCCTGGAAAATGGAACGGGAATGTGTTCCAGCTGATTTGGGAGCAGAGTTTGAAAACCCCAGTAAGAAATAAGGAGTGAGACGAGGCACTGAACAACGCTGAAAAGCAAAATATTGATTTTTCTCTTATGAAGCGAGCGGCCTCTGCTCTGTGTGCAAGGAACGAGGCAGAGGAGCTGAGGATTACAATGGAATGTGGTCCTGAAATTAAAGATCCCATCAGGAACAGCTCCAGCTCGAGCTGAACCTGCATGTGCATCTTTATCTCCTTTCATTCCTTGATTTCAGCTGCTGATTTTATCTCATCATCCATTTTCTTCTCGGTAAAGAAGATGCAGAGCTGCTCTCTAAATCAGCACCTTCTTCATGCAGCCTTTTGTGGTGACCACAGCATTTGGGAAGCTCTTGAAGGCCTAACGAGCATCATCAGCTGAATTCTTTTAATTAACAGAGAAACAGGAGCAGCCTTTGCATGTGAGATTTTCTCTCTGAGGTGTTTTTCTCTTCTATAAAAATTGGGGTTGTAAAAATTGAGTTGTTTGCTCCAAAAACAGAGCAAAGGCTCCCATTCTAGTAGGAATAATGGAGATATCAAAGCAGTTTTTAGCAAGACAACTTTTTAATCTTTACCTTATTCAAGGTTTTGGACTGAAAAACCCCATTTAAGACCTGGAAAAAATTGGAAAGAGAAATTCCTGCTTGGCTTTGGCCAGAGTGGGTAAATCCACCTGGGGAGGGGGTGGGTGCTGATCACCGCTGCCAAAATCCAACGTGGGTAGCGAGAGATAAAAAGATTCAGAAATTCCCAAGCTTTTCCCAAAGCCCCTCAGGTACATCCGTGGATCCTACAACCAGAGAAAAGCAGTGAGATAATCAGTGATGCCAAAAATCGCTTCACACTGAGGTAATTCCATGCAAGTGCAAGTTCCTGAGCTTTGGGATATCCTGGATTTGGATATCTGCACTCCTGGATCTGCTCTCCTTATCTCAATAGAACATTGCTAAGAATTCCAAGATATCCTAGAATTTCTCTTCCCAAACCGTCTATCGCTCCCTGAGGCATTAAGGAGCAAGTGAACATTGATTAAAACGGGTGTCCGGTGTCCCAGGTGTCACTCCAGGCACTGAAAATCCTCCTGGGAGCTGAGCTAATTATGGAAAATCCAGCTAATAAAGGTAAACAACTTCTCCACTTTATAAATACCCAGGGAAAGGCAGAAGCAGCGTCTGGTGATTCCACGGATGAGCGCTGGCTGCTGATTGATTACAAAGCTCCAGTCAGGATTTGATCAGCTCCATAACTCTGTAATCAGTCCCTTATCTCAGTTTTGCCTGATTAAAATTGCTGTGCGAGTGGCTGTTCTTTCACGCTCTCGTTCCCCGAGGGAATTTTGATGGACCACGGCAACGGGAGATGTTTTTAAATGTCCACGGTTCTCTCTGTGAGTCGCCTGCTTTGTGTTCGAAGGTGTCATCGGGATGTAGAGTGGGGTTGTGGAGCTGATAGGGAAGATGCGAGCTGATGTCTGCACAAACAATCCCTGGGGGAGGGGATGGGTGTAAATGGCTGTAAAATGGGGTGACGCGGCTCTCCAGCTGTAGGATGGCTGGCTCAGCCCTTCCCTGGCCGCTGCCGTGGGCGGCTGGAAGCTGCTTCGATGGCAGGAGGGTGAGCAGGGACTCACACAGGGCCCGCTTCACCCACTGGTGGTGAAAGTGCAGGAGGAAGCCAAAGAGACCAGAGGGACTCTTCAGTGTAGGAAGAAGGGGTTTATTCCGGGGTCCAGGAGCGGTGTTGAGAGCGGGGTTGAAGAGCGGGGTTGAACAGCAGGGTTGAAGAGCAGGGTTGAAAAGCGGGGTTGAAGAGTGGGGTTGAAGAGCCCAGGTTGAACAGCGGGGTTGAAGAGCCCAGGTTGAAGAGCGGGGATGAAGAGCCCAGGTTGAAGAGCCCAGGTTGAAGAGCGGGGTTGAAGAGCCCAGGTTGAACAGTGGGGTTGAAGAGCAGGGNGCTCAGGATGAAGAGCCCAGGTTGAAGAGCCCAGAACTGGGTGTTACCAAGGGTTTTATACCCCTAAAGCGGGGCAGAGGCATACATTCAAATAATCCAATCAGGGCATGGAAAGGGGGCAGAACATGGGCGGGGAAAAGTACAAATAACCAATAACAATGAATTCTCTGGAATGTAACCAAAGTTGGGAAAACTGGGGAGGAGAGAACAGAAACCAATGGGGATGTGGGGATTAACATAATTCAGATAAGTGGGGAAAAGGATCGGGGGGGTGACACAGTTTCTCACCCTGAGTTTGAAGTTAGGGAGAAGTGGCAAGGCCCAGCCACTGAACAAGTTTGTTATTTCTGGCCTGAGGCCGCTCAGACAGACTGTTCAGGGTCTGAACCACCGCAACAACGGGGTTTATTGGTTCTACCAACTCCAAGCAGCAGATTTGTAACAGAACCTGGACAGTTCCGCTCCCGACACAGCCAAATGGGAATTTCTGAACTTTGGGATTCGCTTCCAGCCACAGGTTTGCTACAGAGCCCAGAAAATCTGGCTCCTGAACCAGCCAAATGGGGCTGAGAGGGCTTCAGCATCCTCTGGCAGTGGGGTGAGGCTGGCGGGGTGGCCTGAGGTGTTTCTGGGCACTTCAGCAATTATTGGATCAATTAACAAATGATTTCAGGATATGAGATTGTGCAGGCTGTGGACTCGGACAGAGGGACTCATTTTACAGGAGGATCCTTCAAGGGATTATTGAGAATTCAGTGGGACCTCCACACCCCCAGCACCCTCAGAATTCAGGTCAGGCAGAAAGGATGAGTGGAGAAATAAAGAAACACCTTTTGAATCTAGTGACAGAGCTAAGATGCCGTAGGCACGGCTTCTGCAGTTGGCTTTGGCTCGAGTGAGAGCCAAACCCTGAGGAGATGCTCGATTATTCCCGTTTTAATTAATATTTGGGATTCTTACCCCGTTAATTCTCAGCCTGGTGGGGGTGAAGATTATTTAGAGCCGTCCGTGGCCAGAATCCTGTGCTGGGGAAATGTCTGGGACAGGAAGCCCAGGGAGCAGACGCTGCCTTTGGGCTTTGCTGTGCAGAACGTCCAACCAGGAGTGCAGGGACAGCGCTGGGACAGCTGGACACGGATGGGTGGATCCATCACACTCGGGTCAAAGTCCCTGAAACCCCGGGGATTTGGGCTTCTCAGCAGGAGGAGAGGATGGCAGAGCTTGGCTTTGAGAGCCACGGCTCATCCACACGGACCTCTGGTGATCATGGGCTTGTAGGAGCTGGCGTTGGCTGCTTTAGGCTGAGCTTTCTCCGGATTTCCTCACCACACCAGCTGCAGGAGCCTGGCTGGAAAAGTCGGGAGGGGCCGTTTCAAATGTTCATTTTCATACCGTGCCAGGCGGTTAAAGAAGTTCAGTTAAGAATAGCAAGGGTTTGTGAAGACAAATTGAGAATTAAGGAGAGGTGGGATTGATAGAGGAGGTGTGCGCTGATGTCTGTGCAAACAATTCCCAAGTGAGGGGATGGGTGGGAACGGCTTTGGGATGGGGCTTGGTGTCTGTCCCAAATTCCAGCCACGGGTTTGTCACGGAGCCCGGACAGTTCAGCTCCCGAAACGGCCAAATGGGAGTTTCTGAACTTTGGGATTCACTCCCAGCTGGGTTTGTTCCAGAGCACGGACAGTTTGGCCAGTATTTTGTCCTCCATCCAAACCTGCTCCTGAAGCAATTCCCGAATTCCTCTTCCATCTTTTCTCAGGGTTTTGCTGTTTCAAGGTCATGAGAATTCACTCTGCTGCAGTGCCGGTAATTTATTCATTCCGAGGATTTGTACAGCAGAGGATTTGAATAAAGTTAAAAATTCCACCTTTTTTCTCTGTAGCACTTTATTAGAACTGAATCTGCACCGAGCATTCCTGGTTTTTTTTCCCAATTAAATGCAGCACTCCCCTTCTCAGGCGGTTTCAGATTCCTCCAAAGACAGGAACGGAAAATATCAAACCCCGGAGAAATCCAGGAGCTGTCACATAATTGGGAAAGGGATTAAAATATTGCTGGATCTGACTCGAATTCTCCACGAGGCTCTTGGAATTTGCTCCTCTGGAAGTTGCTGCTGCTTAAACCAAGAGACAGAAAGGGAAACTCAGCTTTGATTCCAAAAACAAGGGACAAGAAAAGCTTTTCCTGGGAAAAACCTTGGACATGAGAAACACGGGAAGTCTCTGAATTGACAGTCAAGTAAAAACTGGTGTTTTTTCAGGTTAAAAAAAATTTAAAAAATTAAAATCTGAAGATAAATAAACCTTGTGATAATTTTGGAAAGGTTTCATTTTAATATTCCAAGGCCTAATTTGGAGAGCAGGAGCAACATGATAAATAAATGATATTTTTCCCACATTTTGCCTGGAATTGAAGCAGCGAGGATCTTATAGGGAAAATAATTTCCTTGAGCTCTTCTGAGTTTTTCAAGTAGTTTGAGAAGTACCAGGGAATGCCCCAAAATCTGGCCCCCTCTTTCCAGGGAATTCTGTCTTTGTAGGGCACTGACAGGTAATGATCCAACATTCCCAAATTCTGGTGGAATCACCACCTTCCAATTTTTTTTTACTTCCAGTCCACCAAAAACTTCAACTTTTTGATCCCTCGGCCGGTGCCAGGAACGATGCCCCAGATGCACCTTCCTCCCACATTTTCCATGGATTTTGGATCAGAATTCCGAGGCACGTGGGACAATTAACAAAGATCAGCTTTCAGAACCCCCACAACTCCTTCCGACCTCAATTCATGCTCCGGGAGAGCTTCCAAACCTCTTCCCTTCATATTCCCTTGCTTGGAGGTGTTCCTGGTGCCGTGTGGGATCTGATGGTTGGTTGGGGTTGGAAGGGACCTTAAATCCCATCCCATTCCAGCCCTTCCATGGGCAGGGACTCCTTCCACTCTCCCAGATTGTTCCAAATCCCTTGAGCACTTCCAGGGATGGGGCATCCACAACAACCTTGGCATTCCATGACATTTCTCTCCACTGGTGTTGGATTCCTCAGCTGCTCCGTAAATTTACGGAAACATAAAGTTGGGTGCCAGGAAATCATCAGAGCTCCCCTAAGCCCAGGGAACGAGGCTGATTTATCCCAGCTGAGGTTTTCTCCCTGGATATTTATTCCCAATGATCCGGGGATCCGAAAAACGGGAAAAGGTCGAGGCAGCTTTGTGGATCTCCATCCATCTTTCCCATCTTCCCTGAATTATCCTGGCATTAGTCAGGAGGAAAAATAATAATTAACGATCTTCTTTCTCCCATTCATTTATTAGTTGATTAATTCAGTCCTGCAGAAGGCGGGGAACATCTCTCCTGGAAAAATGAAAGGCCTTGGATGTGGCTGAGGAATTTTTGCTCGCTCTGATATTTAATTTCTAAACAGCTTTTTCAAATGTTTGCGGCAAATTGTCCTTAAAACATTATTTTACCCCCTCTTGGGGTTAAGGGTTGCAGCCACTGGGAAAAGAGGATGGATGTAAAACATTTAGAGATTTTATGGAGGAAAACAAAGGATTTAAATAACTCCTAAAATTTTTTTATATTGTTCTTTCTAAAGCAAACCCCCTCAGTTTAATTATAGAGTTCCCTGGCAAAGTGAGTCATGTTCATGGAATTAAATCCTACTGGTTTTAATGCTCAGGGCTCCTCGGTAATTCAGTTTTAAGGGTCCCACATGTTGCTATTTTGGCCAGGAAAATTTACTTAATTTGAAAAAAAAAATCCTTTATTATTGATTATTGATGTTCCCAAATGATCCATTGGGAACCTCATCCAGGAATTCCCAGTTTTGAACAAATACAGGGGTGACCCCATCGTTGTGGCCAGGATTGAACAGACTTTCAATTTCGGGTTCACGTTTATTTCAGCATCTGGAATTGCCAAATAAATCCTTTAACTTCATCCCATTTTCATCAGGAAAAAGAAACTTTTAAGGATTAAGTGAGTCAGGAATTTTGGGATATTGCTCAGCCACTGGTTTGGAATGGGCTACGGAATTTACCTTAATTGATACATTTTCCAGGGATTTGTGCACCAAGATAAAAACTGAAAATATTTCTTAGAATTATGGTTCAAAGGAATATTGGAGTTGGAAGGAATTGTGGTTTTTCCTGATTCCATGTGATTATTGGAAAGGGATGAAAACAATTAATACACATCGCCTAAATGTTATTTTGAGAATATTAAATAATTAAATCCCAGTTCAACATCTGGATTTTCCTCAAATGGAAGGGGAAAACACATTTCCATGTTTTTATTAATTTGGAATTTCATTGTTGGTTAAAAACCCCTGAATTTTCAGGTCTGCAGCGGGTGTAGCAGCAAAGATGGAATCGCTCTTGATGGGATTTGGGATATGGGATTTTTCCCTGTCCCAAGGGAAAGGGATGAACCCTGTGCTACCCCAGCCCTGGTAAGTTTTACCATTTTAATCAGATTTTGAGAAAAAAACCGATGCCCGAGAGCAAAAATTAAGATTTGAGTTTTAAATATACACCAGGACAAAAAAAAAATGGCATCGACTCCTCCATTTTCTCAAGAGAAACGGATAAAATCTGGGAACAGAAGGAATAATTAGGGATAAACTTCCCAGAAACCTGCATGTCATTTGCATAAAACCGGATCTCTGATCCATATCCTGAGATTCCCTGAGTCAGAGGGAGTGGGGAGGGAATAAAGATGAGCCCAGGGAGATAAAGATGAGCTCAGGCAGGAGCCCTGAGGGCATCAGAGGGATCTGATTGTCTGGAATTGGGATGGATCAGCAAAAATGTGGGAATGTGAGGGGTGGAAGGAGAAGACAAAAGCTGGGGAGGAGTTCAGGGTTGGGCTGCTCGTGGCTGGATCCTCAGAGAGGTTCTGAGCCAAGGGTTTCCCTATAAATCCCAGAACGGGGATTTCACCAGGAGTGGGGTAAAAATGAAAAAATGAAGTTGCCCTGGCTGTAAATGATTCCTTTCTACGCCTCCTTCCCATTCCTGGAAGAGGGAATGAAGGGAGAGGGAGCTGTAGTGGAAGTGGGGAAGCTTCTAGAGAGTCACTCATGGGAGGAGGGGCTGAGGGAGCCGGGAAGGGGCTGGAGAATTCCTGAGGGAGCTGGAAAGGGGCTCAGCCTGGAGCAAAGGAGGCTCAGGGGACCTTGTGGCTCTGCACAGCTCCCTGACAGGAGGGGGCAGCCGGGGGGGTCGGGCTCTGCTCCCAGGGAACAGGGACAGGAGGAGAGGGAACGGCCTCAGGCTGGGCCAGGGGAGGCTCAGCTTGGACAGCAGCAGGAATTTCCCCATAGGAAGGGTGCTCAGGCCTTGGAAGTGCCCAGGGAGGTTTGGAGTGCCCATCCCTGGAGGTGTGCCAGGAATTCCTGGAGGTGGCACTCAGAGCTCTGGCCCGGGGACAAGGTGGGGATCAGTCAAAAGCTGGGTTTTATGACCTTGGAAGGCTTTTCCAACCTCAGTGATTTTTTTCCATGATTCCATGATGAGCAAAGATCCCTGCAGGACCCCTTAGGTTTCAAGTCTGAGGATTTTTCTTCTTTGAGCCAGCCTAAGGAATCGTAACTTGAAAATCAGGATTCGGGGAAGCACTTCAGCATTCCATGCAGAAAATCCGTGTGTGAGTGCTTTGCTGGTTCAGGGCTAAATTAATTTGTAATGATTTTATTAACGACGCCTTGTACATAATTTCTGCATTAAACTCTAAACACCGGCTTTGATGAATTCAAACAATTAGCCTGTGCATCAACAGCATTCATTAAAATTAATTATTACCTGCTTGCTTTTAATGAATGGGCTGGACTACAGGCAGATTGCTCAGCTGGAGTAAATCAGGAATTTTCCAGGAGTGGGAGGGAATTAATTGAAACCCTGAGAATCTGAGAGAAGATTTTAGGAATCTCTGGTCCATGTGGATCCCAGATGAAAGTAGGAGCAGTTTTTAGGAATCTCTGGTTCACGTGGATCCCAGATTAAAGCAGGAGCAAAGTTTGTTGGCTGGGATCTGGAATAAGCTGGAAACACAAAAATCAGGTGTTCAAAGCACTGTGCTGGGGGTTTAACGGGCTCATCTCCCAGCTCCAGCAAAGCCAGGCTTTAGTGGGATAAGCCAGGATCTCACTGGAAAATGAAATGGGAATCTCAGGGATTCTCGCTGTTATTTGTAATTTATGAAGCGCCTGGAAGGGAGAACTTGGTGGAAAGGGGGTTTGCATGAAGTCTCACCTCATCCCCAGGAGATACTCCTAAACCTAGACCTAAACCTAGACCTAGATCTAAACCTAAACCTAGAGACACCTAACACCTGTCTTAATTTGGATATAAAAATAATTTATAATTTCATCCACAAAGCTTATCAAACTCCGTCTCCCAGCTGCTTCTCCTTCCCACATGCAGATTTTCCTTCAGGAAGTCAGCTCCAGGATTTTCCGATTTCTCACCCCGTTCAAACACCAATAATTCTTGTCTCAGCATTTTTCTTTCTGTTAAAAACCTCAATTCCCTCCCATTTTGGGTTGGGTTTTGTTTTGTTTTCTTTCCCTCCTGGATATATTAATGAATATTCATTTCCCTTTCCTTTTTCAACACCCAATATCCAAATAACCTGAGGATGGATAGCTGGATGGATGGATGGATGGATAGGCGGATGGATGGATGGATGGATGGATGGATGGATGGATGGATGGATGGATGGATGGATGGATTTTCCATGCGTGCTCTGGTCCCAGGGAAGAATTCCAAGCATTCCCAGAGCCAGGACCAATTGGTTCAACAACAGGAATGATTCTTGATCCAACTGGCTGGGAATTTGGCCTAATTAAGCTAATTAAGAGAGGAAAATTATCCTCAGTATCCTGTCACCCACCAGACTTTGCCACGGGATGATCCCAGAGCTCCAGGGGTGTTTGGACAACGCTCTGAGGGACAGGATGAGATTGTTGGGGTGTCCTGGGCAGGACCAGGATTGGGACTGGATGATCCCTGGGGGTTCTTTCCAGTCCAGAATATTCCGTGATTCTCTCATCACCTCTGCAGTGGCAAAAGTGTCTAGTTCTTGATGGTGGATGACCAGGAATGCTGAGGGTTCCCCATTATCTGCTGGAGTATCCAGCCTGGAGCTTCACCCAACCCCCAAATCCCATCAGAGTGGGGGTTTGGAGAGCGCAAATCGTGGAATGTAGGGCTGGGAATCAGATCAAGAGCGTGGGAAGGAAAAGCAAGAATAATTTGGATATTGTAATGGAAAAGACACAACTGGGGGATGTGAGGAGCTGAGGAATCCCTGAGCAGTGTGAGGAAGGAAAAGCAGGAATATTTTGGATATTGGCACCAAATAGACACATCCAGGGAATGTGAGGAGCTGAGGAGCCCCTGAGGAGCTGAGGAAACCCTGAGCAAAATATGAGTAAGGAAAAAGCAGGAATGATTTGGATATTGGCACTGGAAAGACACAACCAGGGAATGTGAGGAGCTGAGGAACCCCTGAGGAGCTGTGGAACCTCTGAGCAGAGTATGAGGAAGGAAAAGCAGGAATAATTTGGATATTGGCACCAAATAGACACATCCAGGGAATGTGAGGAGCTGAGGAAGCCCGGAGCAAAATATGAGTAAGGAAAAAGTAGGAATAATTTGGATATTGGCACGGAAAAGACACAACCAGGGAATGTGAGGAGCTGAGGAACCCCTGAGGAGCTGTGGAACCTCTGAGCAGAGTATGAGGAAGGAAAAGCAGGAATAATTTGGATATTGGCACGGAAAAGACACAACCAGGGAATGTGAGGAGCTGAGGAAACCCTGAGCAAAATATGAGTAAGGAAAAAGTAGGAATAATTTGGATATTGGCACCAAACAGACACCACCAGGGAATGTGAGGAGCTAAGGAAGCCCGGAGCAAAATATGAGTAAGGAAAAAGTAGGAATAATTTAGATATTGGCACTGAAAACACACAACCAGGGAATGTGAGGAGCTGAGGAAGCCCGGAGCAGTGTGAGGAAGGAAAAGCAGGAATATTTTGGATATTGGCATGGAAAAGACACAACCAGGGGATGTGAGGAGCTGAGGAAGCCCCGAGCAGAGCTCGGGGCTCGGTAAGATCATCCCCTTCTTAGACCTCGCCTTGGAATCATCTCCTCAAAAACTCAGGATCACGAGGGAAATGATCAAACTTGGCTTATGATGTTGACTAAAATTATCTGAATTTTCTTTTTTTTACAGTTTTCTTTGCCTCTGTTGCACTCTCATGGCTCAGATTTTAATTCCTTTGGGGCTGGGAATCTCTTTGTTCCCTGGATCTCTTTGTGCTGCCTGAACAAGTCCTGCTCCCATTTTTTCACTCCTCTGTGCTCCCATATTAAAAAGCACTTCCAAAACCTGGATCCCTGAATGTCAACAAAAAGAATGGGAAGAATCTCTTGGAAAAAATCAGGATCCTCAGCCAGAACAGGATGGTCAGAGCCCTTCAATCTTCATGCGGATAAGGGAAAACAAAGGCTCTGTTTTTAGGGAAAACTCTACTTCTCAGGGATTAAAGGAACATCTGATAATCTGCACAACTCCAGTCTCCTATGAATATTCCAACTTTTTTCCTCTTCTCAGAACAAATCCCAGCTGGGAACCAGGAGCAAGGTTTTACCACTTCAAGTTTTTGCAGGATTTTACCTTTTCTTGTTTCGTAAAATGATTTGGGAAGGTGGGGAAAAGGGGAGGGCAGGAAGGGAGGTGGGAATTATCTCAGTGAGCTTCATCCTAATGGGAATATTTTATATTTTTATATAATTGCTCCGGGATTTCATACAAAAGGTGGAAAAAAGGTGCCCCACAAATTCCCCATTCCTGGCAGTGTCCAAGGCCAGGCTGGACGGGGCTTGGAGCAACCTAGGGTAGTGGGAGGTGTTGCTGCCCATGGAAAAGGCTGGAATGGGATGGGATTTAAGGCTCCTTCCAACCCAACCCATTCCATGAGTTCATTTACAACACATAAATTACCTACTCAAATTATTTACTTAAATCCATTTACAGCAATTCCAAGGATCAGCAGAAGCAGGGACAGTGTGGAGTTCAAGGAAAAAGGATTTATGGAAATAAATCTGCGTTAAAAACTTCAGTCCATGCTCTGTGTCACTCACCAAGGACAACGGAGTGAGATTGGCGCAATCCTGGAATTCCAACCTCCTTTGGAATTCATCACTCATTGAACTGCAGCAAAACAAGAGGAAATGGTCGCCAATTGCTCCAGTGGATGTTTAGATTGGAATTAGGGAAAAATTCTTTTTGGAAAGGGTGATCAGACTTTGGAATGGGCTGCCCAGGTCAGTGGTGGAATTCCCATCCCCGGAGGGGTGTAAATCCCTGTGGATGTGGCACTTGGGGACATGGGCCAGTGGTGGCCCTGGCAGCACTGTGGATCCCCATGATCCTAAAATCTTTTCCAACCTTAATGATCCCCTGTTGGTATTCACCTTCCTGGAGTGGTTGATGGAGGCTGAGAAGGAAAAATTCCATCCCCACACCCCAATTCCACCCATCCTTCTCAGCATCTGCTGCCCAAGCTGCCCCTGACGGGCCCTTCCTGGGAATTGCTCCTTCCCGAAGCCTCGGCTTTGCAAACACTGAGCGGGTGAAGTGCTCCTGTTCCAGGATTATTATCCAGGCTGTTCCCTGGAGCAGGGCACGGAGTGGAGAAGCTGGATAATGAAGCAGCCCGGAATTGTCAGCGCTTTGCAGGCAGGGCCGGTCCCTGCCCTGGCTCCGTAGGGAGCACTAATTGGAGCAGTGCCTCAGCTCCTGACAGGATGCCAATTGTGGGCAGGAACTCATTTATCAGCGGCTGGAGTGGCTAAAAAGGATGGATCTGCTGTCATTCCCAACGTTCCTGGAGCAGGGACACAAATAATCCATGGGAACAACGTCTCTGCCCCAGCACCAGGGTGCTTCAGGCTCCCAGCCTGATTAGATCCCACTTCTTCCCCATTAATCTGCTTTAATGAACTTCCTGACCTTCTCCCGAGCTTCATCCGCGAGGAATTTCCCAAATAAATCTCACTTTTTGCCATAATCCTATTTTCCAAATAATCCCAATAACTCACGGGTGAACATTTACAGCGTTAGGGCTGAAAAGGAAATTAAATAACGAACACAGAGGCTGCTGCTGTGAGTAATTAACTGTGTGGTGCTCTGCGATTCCCAGCTCTGATTCATGAGGAAAACTGGGAACGAGGACATGGAGCGAACGATTAAATCCCATAAAAATTTATGCAGACGCCTCCAACAAATTTGCGCCGTCATAAAGCAACTGGGAAAGGTCTTATTTATGGAGCGTGGCATAAATCAGGAGATTTAGTGGGATCTCGGAACAAAGGGAGAGTAATTAAATGCCTGGGAATCAGGGATTGGACACCATCCGTGAGAAACGTCTGGAGAGGAGCAGTTAATAGAGGATGTCGGGACGTGCTGCTGGAGAAGTTCGTGGACATGATTAAATCTCTTTTTGATCTCCGCCCATAAATCAAACTGAGCTCAGGCAGTGAACTCCACATCTGTGAGGAGGGAAGGGAGAAGGAGGAGTTGTGCCTGGAGAGGTTTCAGGGAAGAGGAAAAAAAAAAATCGGGGAAGAAAAGGGTGCAGGGGGGGCTTTTATGTCTTGGATTAAAGGGGAAAATGAGATATTCAGAAAATGCTGGAGCAGACACTCGTGGAATGCTTTGGGTTGGAAGGACCTTAAAAATCATTGGGCGCAGGAACTGTTTGCTGTGGTTTAGGGTCTTTACCCATCCCAAAAATTCCCTGGTTTGGTGGATATGGGGTGAGGAGAGCTGGGATCGTGCTCAGCTCTTCAGGAACACCTGAATCCTTTGCGGACAGGATTTTCCCTCCTATTCCATCACCATCCAGACTAAATTTCACCCCTGTTCACCACCTCCAGCATCTCATTCCCATTTTCTCCCAGGGAATGGCACTTCCAANAAAATGTATCAAAAATACACATTCCATCAGTGTCATCAGTGCAGTGAGAGAATCATGGAATCTCCAAATGGTTTAGGTTGGGAGGACCATAAATCCCATCCCACCCCATCCCACCCCACCCCAGGGAGGCTCTGAGCTCTCCCTGGATCCTTCCCTTCTCCAGGTGAACANCCATAAATCAAACTGAGCTCAGGCAGTGAACTCCACATCTGTGAGGAGGGAAGGGAGAAGGAGGAGTTGTGCCTGGAGAGGTTTCAGGGAAGAGGAAAAAAAAAAATCGGGGAAGAAAAGGGTGCAGGGGGGGCTTTTATGTCTTGGATTAAAGGGGAAAATGAGATATTCAGGAAATACTGGAGCAGACACTCGTGGAATGCTTTGGGTTGGAAGGACCTTAAAAATCATTGGGCGCAGGAACTGTTTGCTGTGGTTTAGGGTCTTTATCCATCCCAAAAATTCCCTGGTTTGGTGGATATGGGGTGAGGAGAGCTGGGATCGTGCTCAGCTCTTCAGGAACACCTGAATCCTTTGCGGACAGGATTTTCCCTCCTATTCCATCACCATCCAGACTAAATTTCACCCCTGTTCACCACCTCCAGCATCTCATTCCCATTTTCTTCTGGGGAATGGCACTTCCAAGAGAAATGGCTGTAAAAAAGAAAGAGTAAAATCAGCTGAGCTGAAAGAACGCAAAGTTGATTATTTGGGAATTATTCTGTGTTTCTCCTTGCAGGTTTCCATCAGCTTGGGATCTCCATGTGGGGAGAACAACAGGATGACCTCAGTTTTTTGGGATGTCTTTGTCCTACAACCCAGTTTGGACCAGTTTGGACCATTCTGCATTTCTCTGCTCAAACCCTTCATTTAATTCAGGGAAGATGGGACTATTTTCAATCTTTAATTTATTTCTTCATTTTCTATCACCTTATTTTATTTTATTTTATCTTATTTTATTTTATTTTATTTTATTTTATTTTATTTTATTTTATTTTAGTTTATTTTATTTTGTATTGTATTGTTTTATTTTATTTTAAAAATTATTTTAATTTAATGTAATTTATTTAATTTAATTTATTTTATTTTATCTTATTTTATTTTAAAAATGTATCAAAAATACACATTCCATCAGTGTCATCAGTGCAGTGAGAGAATCATGGAATCTCCAAATGGTTTAGGTTGGGAGGACCATAAATCCCACCCCATCCCACTCCCGCTCTGAGGTCTCCCTGGATCCTTCTCTTCTCCAGGTGAACATTCCCAGCTCTCCCAGCCCTCGGAGCATCTCCGCATCTCCATGGCCCAATCCGTGGAAAACAAGGACAAATAATCCCTGATTTCCTGACTGATAATCAGAATATAAAGATCTAAGAATTCTGATTCCCTCTGTTCCGGCCTGACTGGAGTTAATTTTGCCTCCAAAGCACGCAAAGTCTGCGGAATTTTTCCCAAATCCTTTTCCAGTTCCTTTCCGTGCGTTCCCCTGTGGAGGAAGGCGGATGGATTGTTCGCTAGTGACTCCTTGAACCCTCGGAGTGAGGAGACGGGAGAAGATAAGGAAGTAATTGTGGATCTGTCACTGGAAAACACAGAATTGTCGTCCTGGAGATTGGCAGAGGTTAATTAAAAGTGTGAATTCCAAGTAATTCCATTAAACAGGGACAAATCCCATTTGGAAGAGCCATTTTTCATTCTCAAGCCACGAGCTCTCATTGAGTTCAAGGTGTAGGTTCAGGTAACCTCTGCTGGGAACAGTGAAAATCCCAAATTCCTGGATGCATGGAGTGGGGTGAGTGATTCCAGGCGATCCCACAGTCCTGTGAAGGAGACAGATTTGTGCAATTAATTTTTTTAATTAATGGATCGATTTTCCCCTCCTGGGTTTGTCTTTCCCATACAATTCCTTCTATTCCAATGTCAACGCAAGAAGATTTCCCTGTTTTCCAGGGTAATTCCTTCTGTCCTTCAGAGAATTATCCAAATAAAAGTATTTTGATAACTTTTGACTCATTAAGATTAATTTTTAATTGCTCTGGAGTGTAAACATTATCCAAGAAATTCTTTCAGCTCCTGAAACTCGGAAGCTTCTGAGTCTCTCAGGTTTCTGTGGTTGAAGAGACCCTGAAGAGGCCTCAAAAATCCTGATAAAAACCCAAAATGGGAACTCTACAGAAAATCCTTGGCTTTCCATGAACTTGCATATTTAACATCGAAGACTGGAGTGTTAAATGGGATTTCTTTGGGATTTAAATGGGATTTCTTTGGGATTTAAATGGGATTTCTTCCTCAGAGATGACTCACAGTTGACTCGCCCAGTGGCTGCTCTGCAATAATTGATTTCCTTATTGCCCTGCAATAATTATTTCTGGAATTGGAGCTTTTTTTTAGGTCAGCTGAAGGACTGAAAATCCTCTTTTTTTCCTGCAAAAGTTAAAGCCAGACTTCCAGGGCTTTGTGCTGACTCAAAGTTGCACCACGTTGCTCCACCAAAACCTTTCCAGGGTCATTTTCAGTTCACCTGAAGTGGCTTTTGGGGGAATCCAAGCTTAACTTTTCCTGCCTAAAATTGTTCCCAATTCTGAATTTCTGGCCAGCAGCTCTTGGGCTGCTCATTTAAAGGGAATATTTTGTGCACCTGTGAGGACAACGAAAATTCTCCGTTAAATCCGGTTTTTTTTCCAAGCAGGAATGGGGCAAAGGGGACATGAAAAGTCACCTCCCTTCCTGAAGGAGAAATGGGAAGATTTTTTTGTATTTTGGGATGCAAAAGTCACAGTTTATCACTGGTTTGATAATTGGGGAATGTGTTTAATCTCATTGGAGAGAGACTGAAAAAGGAGATTTTCGTTTTATAACAGCGGCAGCATTTCAGCCACGAGAGCTCTGCCAGTCCTGCACTCGCTGAAGAATTCCAGTCGGGATTTACTGAAAAATCTGAAAATTAGCTGAGGAATTCTGTTTGGAAATGGGAGTCACAGGAATCCGAGCCTTCCTGGGGGAGTATTTGGAGAATTCCAATGTCCCAGCTGAGGAATGTGGCCAAAAATGTTGAAACCAAAACATAAAATAGGACATGGGGTGATGGTTTTGAGCTGGAAGAGGTGGATTTAGATGGGATTTTGGGAATTAGGAAATCCTGGCTGGGAGGGTGGGGAGGGGCTGGGCTGGAATTCCCAGATTTGCTGTGGCTGCCCCTGGATCCCTGGAAATGTCCAAGGCCAGGTTGGACACTGGGGCTTAGAGCACCCTGGGATCATGGAAGGTGTCCCTGCCCATGGAAGATGCTGGAATTGGATGGGATTTAAGGTCATTTGGTGCTAAAATTGGATTTTTAACCTTTTTTTGCAAGAATTCGTGCATTTTTCCAATACTGACAAGATGAGGATCCACAATGCTTTGCATTATTCATGACCATTCCAATGGGAATTAGGAAAAAACCAGCTTATCCCACAGTCCTGGCTTTATTTGGGGCCTAAACCAGGGATAATTTTCCGAAGTTCAGTCTCCTGGGAGAGGAGAGAAAATCTTTGGTTCAGGCACTGCATGAACCAGGGGAGAGCTGATGTTCATTCCGAGATCTGATACGGAAATCCGTCACGGAAATCGATCGGATTAAGCTGCAGGAAGTTCATTATTGCAGCTCAGAAATCCTGGGAAGCAACAAGAGGCCACAGGAGGTGTCCAAGAAATTCCCTGCTCTCTTCATCCTGCTGGGAATTCCGGGCATGGATTTCTCCCAGATTTCCCCCAGATTTCTCCCAGATTCCTCCCAGACGAGTCTGGATTTAGGGTGGGAAACAAGACTGACCCAACACCGAGGTCAGAGGGAATTCCTGGAAATTCTGGGGGTGAATTGTCCCAGCAAACTGTTGGATAACTGAAAATCCCAACAGAAAACCCATTATTGTTGTGGTTTTTTTTCTCTGTATTTCTTTCTTTTTCCATTCTTTTTCCTGCATGATTGTTCTGGCCAAGAAGGGAATTTTGAAGGGCTTCAAAATCCAGGGAATTCAGCAGGAAAACCCAGCTCTCCTGGGGCTCTTTAGCTCCTTTTAAAGCAGTTCTCAGGTTTGCAAGGAGAGCTTTTTCCTGGCAGGAATTGAGTCCTGGCTTGCATTTGTGATAAATAAAAGCTCCGATCCACCTGGAGCCTCCAGGGCCCCTCGGTGGAGCCTGAGATCAACGAGTTCACTCAGGAGTGGAAATCACAGGGATGTGGGAAGGGAACAAAATGTCTGGATGAATCAAAGGGAAAAAATATTCCTTATTCCTGCTCTGCTCCCAGGGCAGATCGTTCATCCTCTGGTTCAGCAAATATTCACCAGCTCAGCTCCCTGGCGTTGCAGATCGAGGAGTTTCTCTAAAACCCCAGTGAAATCTGGAGGTGAGGATTTAATTCCTCCCTCTCCTGATGGAGAAATATGGATTCTCCTCAGATTTCGACCCATTTTTAAATTTTATTATCCTCATCCTTTCTCTCAGTGAATCCCAGAATGGTTTGGGTGGGAAAACTCATCTCGTCCCACCCCTCCCATGGAGTTAAGATGCAGCTGGATAAACCTCCCTCTGACCATCCGTTTTTTAATTTTAATGGAATATTTCCTATAGGAGTGCGACATCAATTGCCATTATTTTGTCTCTATCAACGCAGAGACTCCTCAGATTTTCTCAGCCTCATCTCCCCTTGAAACAAGAAATTCCAGCAGAGTGAAAACGCTGTGAACTGTTAAAATGTGATGGGCGCACACCTGAAACACTGAAAATAGACAAGAGGAGCTGGCATTTGACTGCCTGGGTCACATTTCATTTGCCTGCAGGAAAGAAATCAGGATTTATGACAGTTCTGCTCAGGCAGAAATAAAAAGGTGCTGTCTCAGGAACTGGGGGTTCGCCGAGTGTCTGTGAAATCCGTGGAAAAGATTAATCCGCTGAGCTGGTTTGACATTAATTCCGTGTTTCATGTTTCCTGAATAAACTGTATAAAGAATAAAAAAATTCCTAAAAGGGAGGGGAATGGAATCCCTTTTTTGTTGCCACTGAAATTCGCCGGGATTGAGCCTGTTTGGAATCACTGGAATTGGGCTGGAAGCAGAAAAAATAGCTGGGGACAATTTTCCTTCACTGGTGTTGGTCCAGGATCAGCTTTTCCACATATTTGGAGCCTGGATTTGGAAAAACCCACTTCAATTAAGCTGCATCCTAATTATACATCAGCGAACCTTAATTATCCTGAATTAAGATGGAAAAAGGCCTCACAACTTTCTTCCTTTATTTTCCTGAGACAGCGTTTTCCTGTGGCCACGTGGCTGTTGGTGAGAAAATGTCGACTTCCTCATGGTTTAACTTTAATTCCATGTTTAATTTTTCCTGAATAAACTATAATGANTTGGTGAGGGAATGTTGACTTCCTCATGGTTTAACTTTAATTCCATGCTTAATTTTTCCTGAATAAACTATAATGAATAAAAAATTCCTAAACGGGAAGGGAGTGGAATCCCATTTTTGTTGCCACAGGGATTGAGCCTGTTTGGAATCACTGGAATTGGGCTGGAGGCAGAAAAAATGGTTGGGGACAATTTTCCTTCACTGGTGTTGGTCCAGGATCAGCTTTTCCACATATTTGGAGCCTGGATTTGGAAAAACCCACTTCAATTAAGCTGCATCCTAATTATACATCAGCGAACCTTAATTATCCTGAATTAAGATGGAAAAAGGCCTCACAACTTTCTTCCTTTATTTTCCTGAGACAGCGTTTTCCTGTGGCCACGTGGCTGTTGGTGAGAAAATGTCGACTTCCTCATGGTTTAACTTTAATTCCATGTTTAATTTTTCCTGAATAAACTATAATGAATAAAAAATTCCTAAACGGGAAGGGAGTGGAATCCCATTTTTGTTGCCACAGGGATTGAGCCTGTTTGGAATCACTGGGATTGGGCTGGAGGCAGAAAAAATGGTTGGGGACAATTTTCCTTCACTGGTGTTGGTCCAGGATCAGCTTTTCCACATATTTGGAGCCTGGATTTGGAAAAAAAACCACCTCAATTAAGCTGCATCTTAATTATACATCAATGAACCTTAATTACCCTGAACTGAGCTGGAAAAATGGCCCCACAACTCTTCCTTTCTCCCAGTTTTAAGCTGTGGGATCCTTTGGGATGAGGCTGCGGATGGATGGGGATAGAATTGGATTTATTGAGCTCTTAGGTGTCCATGTGATTGCTGTGATGTTGGATGGAATTCCAGACTGGTTTGGGTTGGGAAGGACCTTAAATCCCATCCCGTTCCCTTGGGCAGGGACACATTCCACAATCCCAGATTTCTCCAAGCTCCATCCCACCTGACGTCCAGTCGGATTCATCATTAAAAATTACATTTTACCAGACTCGGGCAAAATTTGTGCTCAAAAATTCCATAGGAAACACAACCCACTGGAGGAAAGGTTGTGGTGCAAAAATTTCCAGGTTTCTGTTGGATTCGAGGGGATATTTTATTCCATGTTCATCCATGATTTGCCTGGGAATATGATTTACATAGGTCCCTGCAGCTGGATAAGGACACAACACATGATCCTTAATTCTTCTTCTTGTCCATCCCCTGGCTCCTAAATCCTCAATTGCACCTGGAGGTTCTTTTCCATCTTAGAGATTTGGGATCCTGATGGAATTTTCGAGGCTTCTTGGTGGCCTGGGGAGAGATTTGATTATGTTTAAATCCCAAAAAAACATTGGATATTTTAGTGGATCGCTGCCTGAGAATTCCTGCAGGGTGGAAAATGTGTTTTCAGCGACAAATTCCTGTTGGAGGCGGAGGCCAGTTCAAGCTCCCCTTCCCTCTCCCTCTGTTTGGTAAATCCCAGTATGGAATGGGAACACGTGGCTTTATTCAGGAATGATTATTCCATGCAGGAGATCGACGTTCCTTCGTCAACAGCCGCAGGAAAACGCCGTCCCAGGAAAATAAAGATTTCAGCTCCTGCTCTGTGGTGGTTCCTCAAACCCTGCCCCTGCTGTTCTCTTTGATAATCCTCAGGCAAAATAAAAAATGAGGCCCCATTCCCTGCGGGAAACTCCGTCCTGGAGCATCCGAGTTACGGCACAAGTGCCCTGGGTCACTTAAATCAGGATTTAAGAGGCTCTGAGTAACCCCAGGAGCCTCTGGAGCATCTGAGCTGCTCAAAATCTGGGACAGATTTAAGGCCAGCTCAGAGTTCTCCCCATTTTAGGAGAAAAATGAGTGATGGTGGAATAAAAGTTTAATTTTTCATCCCTGGTGAGGTCACCACTCCCTGTCCTTGCACAAAAACTCTTTTGGCTCTTTTTGGGCTATTCCAGCTGCTTTTGCTCAGAAATCTCCACAGATGAAGGGAAAATTCCACCTCCCCATCCAACGTTAATCCATTGGATTTTGGAGACTGAGCTGCAATTTATACCCAGGACTTCCTGCACGGGATATGAAAAATTGAGATTTCCTCTCTGCAGCAATGTTTGAAATAGCCCCAGCAGAGCAGAACTCCTGGAAGTTTTCAATGGAATGGAAATGAGAAGTTGTCCATCAAAACATTGGAAAAATATAAGGAAAAATTCAGCTTTTCCTGCATCTGATCCAAATCTTCTCCTACAAAGCCTTGTGGTGTCCAGATCATGATTTTAAACACTGCAAAGATTCAGACAATTTGTACTTTTTACAATATTAAATCAATTTTTATTGGAGCTACAGATCTTGGAACCCAAGGAATCTGTCTGAGCGCCTCCAAAATATCGTGGAAGTGCTCCAGGAAATTCCTGGTGTTCCAGTTGAGCTGAAACATCTTTAGATCATCTTCCCACATGGATTTAATGACTTCCCATGGCTGGGCATTCATTAATTGCACAGGTGAATGATGTTAAATGTTCAAAAAAAGCAATCCAGATTTCCTGCTGGATGTCTCCCAGTTCCTGCTTTCAGTCATGGATCTCCTCACGGTTTTGGTGACTTGGGAAGATCCCACCTGGAATTTTTTAGGCAGTGACTCAGAACATCCATCAAATCCCTGCTTCCACTTCTCTTGGTTAAGCTGAACAAGATGAGCTGATTAAACCTCTTGCTGTTCCCTGAGTTTTCCAGGAATAAAACTGAATTTTCTGGAAATAGAATGAAATAATTTCCCTCTTTTCCACAATTATCTCTCGTTTTAAAGTTGAAATTCTGCTGTGTTTGGGGATTATTTTATTCCAGGTCATGTTGTTCTTCTGGAGTGATCGACTTGTTCAGCAAGGGGAGAGTCTGGAATTTTAGATGGGATGTTGGAAGCATCCTCAAGGTGTCTGATTAAGGAGTAGGTGCTAAAGAGGGATAAAATATTCTCGTATTCTGCCCAGCAGCCAGATTTGGAGATGGAAGAGCCCTTTTACACCCTGGAGGTGATTTCCTGATGAAATGCTGGATTTGGGAACGCCCTGGGTTGAATTGAAAGGTCCCATGGAAAGAGAAACCAAGGATGTGTCTGGGAACATAAAATGGACCAGCTCCTGGGAGACAGCCAGCCTTCCATGGAATATTCGGGATCGGATCTGGATCGGTGGGGTTGAAATCAACCCCATGGAGGGCTGGGGGTGGTGAAAATCAGGACTGAGGGTACCCAAGGCCAGCTCTCAGCCACGGCCTTGTCACGCATTCCCGACTCCAAAGGCCTTTTCCCTCCGTTCCTGGCCTGGTTTTCCATCTGGAGCAATCCTGGGAAGCACCAGGAGCCGGAAAAGCGGAAAGGAGCAAAGCTGAGAGCGAGTTAATGGAGGCGGGAGCTGGCGAGCAGAACTTGGCGCTTTCCAGCGGGACCAGACGAAAGCAACGGATTGGAAATCCCAACTGTGGATTTATCCAAGCCAGAATCAAAAAACAAGGAAACTCCATTAGGGGAATCCATCTCTCGCAGAGCTGCAGGCTCCAGGAGCTCAGGGAGCAGCGGTTTCCCTGCCCTGAGCGTTGCTCCATTAGTGTCAGCTCGGATGAGGAGGGAGAAAATGAGGATTTGAAAGCCTCAGGAATCTTGTTCCTGGGAAGGAGCAGCCCGTGGGATGGAGGCGAATCCTGCAACCCCAGCCCTGCAGGGATGTTATTTCAGGAGCAGGATGTTTCCCAGCCCTGGGGTTTTGCTGTTTGCTGTGAAGGTCTTGGAGATCTGAAAATTTCAGGGTTTCTCCTTTTCCAGCGTTGCCAAAAAAAGTAAAGAGGAACTTTTCCTTTGAAAAGAGAGCAGAACAAAGAGCACAAGGAAAATTCAGGAAAGCAAGATGCCCTTGGCTTCACCCCAGGCTGCTTCCTTGGATCCAGCATGCCTGAAAAAACATGGATTTAGTCCTGAACTCTGCCTTGCTTCCACTGAAGTCGTTCCGATCCCAAATTGCTGCTGTCCAGCCTTGGGAAGATGCACAGCAGCCCTGGAAAAGCCTGGAGGTGGCTGAGCTGAGCAGCTCCATCCCTGTGTCCGGCTGATGGAAGCTGGGACATTCCCTGGAAGCTGGGACATTTCCTGGAAGCTGGGAATGGGTCACATCCCACTTCTCCTGCCTCAAGACCTGGCTCAACGGAGTAAATTTAAACTCAACGTTCTCTGCTCTCTCCTGGTTCATTTTTAGCTCCTCGTATTCTAAAATTCCTGCAGGAAAGGAAATGGCAGATTTGGATCCGACCTCTGCTCACCCCAAATTCTTCAGGCCGCTCCTGAGGGAATTGGACTCGGACATCCAAGACATTGAACTCCAGAGCTCCAGGAGGGTTTGGACAAGGATTTCAGGCATGGGGTGGGATTGTTGGGCAGAGAAACCTGGGAGAAGCAGGAGTTGAATAAGAAAATCTCACTGGATGAAAGCAGCAAACCCTGCTACGATCACTGGCAGATAATTGAAGTTAACGAGGGTATTTTGCCTGAAATTCCCGATGTCCAACCTAAATCTCCCCTTTCCCAGCTTCAAGCCATTCCCTGTGTCCTGTCCCTCCATCCCTTGTCCCCAGTCCCTCTCCAGCTCTCCTGGAGCCCCTTTAGGCCCTGCAAGGGGCTCTGAGCTCTCCCTGGAGCCTTCTCCTCTCCAGGTGAACATTCCCAGCTCTCCCACTGGGATAGTGGAATGTGTCCTTTTCCATTGCAGGGTTGGAATGAGATGGGCTTTAAGCTCCTTCCCACCCCAAACCATCCTGGAATTCCATGCTTAAAACTTTTCCTTTCAATCTGAAAGCTCATCCTCAGAACCCCTTTTCTTTAATTTTCCATTAGGTTTTTCCTCCCTGTGCTGCCTGAAGACTTAATTTCCACCCCAAATGAAGAATTCCCAAGGAACACTGCCCAAATTCCCTTTTTTTTCCTCCTTAAAACTTCCCCTTTTTGAGAAAACAAGCAGCACAAAGACAATTTCCCTTGGGTGGGCCGCAGTCGTTGCTACAAGCCGGGTTTTGGTGTGAGCTTTGTTAAACCCTGCTCATATTCTCCCTTACAGGGCCGGGCTTTAACCATTCCCCGTGCAACTGATGCAGATCCATTTGTCTGGGAAGAGTGTTTCCACGGAAAATCAGCGACCTGCTCTGTGCCTGGGGGATATCTAAATATAAACACCCTGGCAGGGGCCGCACTTCATTTTCTGCGAGCGTGGTCGGGCTCGAAGTGGGCTCGTTACATGAAGAGGGGGCACAAATAAAGGTCAGCGGGAGCTTGGAAATTGCTGGAAAAAGCAAAACACATTCCCGTGGTTGAGGAATGATGTGGCAGGAACGAGTTGGCTTTGTTTATCAGGGAAATTATCAGGGAAATTTGGTGGTTTTTCTGTTTTTTTACGTTGTCGCTGCTTCCCTCAGCTCTGTTCCCGCTCTTTTCCTCCCTGAGGGAGCTGTGGGTGCTCTGGGCTGGAGGGCAAGAGTTGATCCATGTGGGATGAAAATTCCTGCCCGCATTCCTGAGCCCACAAAGCTTTCCCAATTTTTGGATCTGTGGTGTTCTCCAGAGGCGGCTGTGCTCAGATCTGTCCTGGGAATTTCCCAGGATATCCCCCACAGCTCTTCCCTCTCTTTGTCCAGAGTGACCTCACCTGGATCCTCCAGGAGAAAATATTTTCTTTTTTTTTTTTTTTCGTTTTACTTTGCTCACACGGAACTTTTGAAACCTCACCTGGAGAACTCTGTCCACCTCTGGGAAAGATGTGGAGACCACGGAGCTGCTCCGAGGGCTGGAGCTGCTCTGGAGCCAGGCTGGGAGAGCTGGGAATGTTCACCTGGAGAGGAGAAGGCTCCAGGGAGAGCTCAGAGCCCCTTGCAGGGCCTAAAGGGGCTCCAGGAGAGCTGGAGAGGGACTGGGGACAAGGGATGGAGGGACAGCACACAGGGAATGGCTTGAAGCTGGAAAAGGGTGGATTTAGGTTGGATCTTGGGAAGGAATTCCTGGCTGGGAGGGTGGGGAGGGGCT
>VZTG01008452.1:50794-68368 GCA_013397845.1 Melanocharis versteri
TAGATTGGATATCAGGGAATTTTTTCATGGAAAAGGCTGTCAAACCCTGGCACAGCTGCCAGGATGTGTTCAAAAAACACCCGGATGTGCCCTTGAGGACGTGGTTTAATGGTGGTGCTGGTTGATGTTTGAACTTGATCATAGATGACTTTTCCAACCTGAACAATTCCATGATTCCATGATCCATTTTGAAAACGGGCCCATCCGATCTCCTGCAGGACCTGCCTGCACTGGGACATCCCTGAGGACCGACCATTCCCAGCTCCAAGAGAAGGAGGCTCAGGGGACCTTGTGGCTCTGCACAGCTCCCTGACAGGAGGTGGCAGCCGGGGGGGTCGGGCTCTGCTGCCAGGGAACAGGGACAGGAGGAGAGGGAATGGCCTCAGGAAAAGTTGAAATTGGATATTCGGAAGAATTTCCCCATGGAAAGGGTTAGGACAGGCTGGAATCCCTGCAGTCCCATCCCTGGACACGCTCCAGCCCCTCCGTGTCCTTCTTGTCAGGAATTTCTTGTCCCCAGGATCTGAGGTCCCTCCCGGTGCCCAGCACAGGGGACAATCAGGACAATCCCTGCCCTGCTCCTGCTCCCACACAATTCCCGATGCAGCCCAGGAGCCTTTGGCCTCTTGCCCACCTGGGCACACGTGGCTCGTGTCCAGCTGCTGTCACCCTTTCACGGGGACACTGAATATCTGAATGCCCTGAAACAGGAGCAGGATTGGGCACAGGGACCTCGGGAGGGCCTGGCCCAGCCCTGGTGTCACAAAAGGCTGGGAATAATTGCGGCACTCGGTGGCAGCGGGGTTCAGGTGGCCGTGACCTCCCTGGCTCTGGAAGCGCAGCACTGATTTTCCATGGAGTTGTTAATAAACTCTGCTTCCTGATCCTGCTGTAGATTTACCCCTTATCTGACCAGGAAATCAGGTTTGCTTAAACTTAATCCTGGCTCAGCCTCAGGAAAGCTCGGGATTATCAGATCCGTTCTCCATCGAGCGGTGCTGTCATCACCCACAGCCAGGAAATGCTGATTTTTTTTTCCCTTCATAATGACAGATAAGAAACTGAGTCACAGCAATTATGTCCTTAATCAAAATATTTCCTTTTTAAGGGAAAAATCTGAGTGCAAATGCTCACTCTGCATCCTTAGGCCAAGTATTATTTAGTAAAAGGTTTTATTGCTCATCAGCAAGATATTCCCAACATTTAAATGTAGTTTAAATAGACAAGTTCTGATATTAATTATGGTAAGAAATTCCCTTTCATTACACTCAGTTTATGGCTCTTCCATCACCAAAATTACAGCAAGACAAAGCCACCCCTAAACAACAGAATTTCTGAATTTTGGGTGTGTGGAGATGAAGTTTTTGGGACCATAACTGATACCTGCTTATCACCCAGCTGCGTAATGAGCGCCTCCACACCTGTGGCTTTGATGTGCAGGCCGTAAATTCCCAAATTAGCTCTGCAATTTTTATCCCTTCCAAGACTGAATTATATAGATTTAAAGGGAGCGGTGAATTAATTCTGTTTTTTTGGATTCGAGCTGCCCTGCTCCATCAGGAGTTCTCAGTAACCTCTTGCTGCCTGTGCTGCTCCCTGGATAAAAGGCCTTGGATGATTGATGTGTTTTCAGTCAATTTTGGTGTTGGAGGTTGGAAGCTCTGATTTATTGTCCAGGCTGCCTGTGGAGCATTTGGAATTGGTGGAGAATCGTGGAAACATGGAATGGTTTGGGATGGAAGGGCCTTAAATCCCATCCCATTCCATAGGCAGGGACACCTCCCACCATCCCAGGTTGTTCAAATCCCATCCAATCTGACCTTGGGCACTTCCAGGGATCCAGGGGCAGCCACAGCTTCTCTGGGAATTCCATTCCAGGACCTCCCCGCCCTCCCAGGAAAGAATTCCGTCCATATTGCCAAGTGGAGTCCCAGGAATCCGTCAGGATGAGCAGAAATAAGAATCGATGGAAAAACGAGCCTTGGGAAGAAGGAATCAGCAGAGATATTTTTATGATCCAGGAGAAATAAGAATCGTTTCCCAATTTTCTGCTGGTTGCATCCACTGGGGCTCCCTGGCAGGGAACCATGGCAATCGAAGGTTTGAGAAGAACGAGACAAATTTGGGTGGGAATGGTTTCCCCTCACAAGCCACATGGAAAAGATGATTCATCCAGGAGGGAATAAAAAAAAGAATTCCAACAGGGCAGCGATGGAAGGAAGAAACATCAGAAACATCAGCCCTTGAGGCAGGAACTGCACTGATCCCAAATCCCTGAATTCCGTGGGCTCCCCCAAGAGAACCAAAAGCCAGGAAGACTCCAGAGGTTCCAGCTTTTCCCAATCTGCTCTCAAGGAGCAGCTGATAAAGGACATCAAGCTTTTGATGGCACTGCCGAGGGGAATTTTCCCGATTGGCACCAATCCCATCGCTCTGCCGGCTTCAGGAACACGGACAGAGGCAGACCCCAGGCCTGTGGTCCTGTTTGCCCGTTTGGGGCTCTGTCTAATTTCTGTTTCCCGTCTTTTCCGTGCAGAACTGGGGGGTTAAAGGGCCAGGTGGGAGGTGAGGGCAGCCCCGGAGCTGTTGTAGGGTTTCAATGCCAGGGGATTCACCACAAACTTCTGCAATAATGTCAAATTTTCTTCTCCAATTAAAACAACCCCTCGGACTGGAGCAGCTCCCAGGCTCTGAGGACAGCTGGGTATTTTAGGGAAGAAATCCCAACAGCCTGAAGGACCCAGCCCCTGGGGCTGCTCTGGTCCTTCCCAGGGTTGTGCCTCTGGATGGTTTTGATCAGAGCCTGATGAAATCAGCCACAACAAACTCCTCACGCTCGCAGCTCGCTCGGCTGGATTTATGGGAGCTTTCTCCGCTTCCAGAGGATTCCTGGGAGCTGCACCACTCCCCTCACATCTTCATCAGCATCACTCATTCCAGCACGGCTCGCCGGGTCGGTCGGTGGGATGAGATGAAGCTGTGGTGTCATCCCATCATCCCACCCCGTTTCCCGCGGGTGCGCACGCGAGCCCTTTCCGAGCCCTTTCCGTCACCTGCCGGTGTCAGGCTGAGCAATTAAACCCCAATCTGCATCCCCTGCATTCATTATTTATCGCCCTTCAGCAACCAGGACCTTGTTGCTTTTCATGGATGAGGTGGGAACGCGCTTTCCCACATTCCCCTTTCCACCAAACAACTCCTCTTTTCCTCCCCGCTTCAGGTCTGATGGAAATGGCATTAACAGAGCGTTAACAAATTGCCCGGGGGCATCCAAACCCTCTCCACGAACCTGAGGACTTCGGGGTGAGGCACAAAGTGGAATGAAAAGGATTCCGGATAAATTTGGCTCCCAGCTCGGCTGGCTGATGAAGCAAACCCTGGCGTCAGACGCCGCTTTGCCTTGGGGGGGAAAAAGTCACTTCGCTGTCCTGGAAATGTCACCAGAATAGAGATGAGCTGCACCTTGTCGAGTTCTCTCTGCAGCTGCTTCTCCAGGAGAAGCTTCGCCCCGGGCAGGACCAGCTCGCTGCTGCCAGCAGCTTTTCCAGCAGCTGCAAATGTGTCCTGAGGAAGCCACGTGGGAGCTGGTTCCCGTTTTCCTCGAATCCTCGCAGCCCGGGGATTTAAATAAACCAGGCAAAGGTTGTCTGCTAAGGAAAGCTTTGGTGGCCAAAAATGGCCCCAGTCCAGAAACAGGAAGATGTTCAAGGTGCCTTCTAAATTTTTGCTTCATGCTCAGAGCAGCTGTGGCTGCCCCTGGATCCCTGGAAGTGCCCAAGGCCAGGTTGGATGAGGCTTGGAGCAGCCTGGGACAGTGGAAGATGTCCCTGCTACGGCAGGGGTGGGATGGGATGAGCTTTAAGATCCTCCCAACCCAAACCACTCCATGATTCCATGAATTTATTTGTGTCCACAGCATCTAAAAAACTGGGAAAAATAAGTTTTCTGAGGACAACAGATTGCAGATCTTGATTCCAGGTAGGATCACCTCAGTAGTGGGCAGGCCCCGAAATTCCAGCCTGGGAATGGGATTCCTCTTATCCAACTGGAGCTCTTTGGATCCTGACATCTTCAGATTGGAGTGTGGGATTCTTGGATTGGGATTCTTGCATTCCTGGAAGTGTCCATCCCCCTGGGCTGTTGAGGGAGTCCCTCATCTGCCACACTGCCACTCCTCAGTGCATCACCTCCACACTGCTGCCCTTAGGGTGGATAAATCCCTGTTTTTCAGATCCCTGATGGAATTCAACCTGTGCCCAAGGACAGATGAATCTATTACCCTCCTCCAAATTGTTTTACATTCCTGTTTTAAGTGACTGGAGGATCTCATTATAAAAATTGCAGGGAAATGTCCCGTTTATGTCATTGTCACCAGCAGTTTCTGCCGTCTCCATTTCGCGTTGGCAATTCAAATTATTCCAACATTACCGGACCAGCCCTGCTCTGTGATCTCCTCCTGAAAGTCAGTCCTGAAGGATGGAGCATTTGGAAAAGCTGACGCAGGGAAATGTGGGATTTCTGCTGGCATCAGGAAGGAAGGAAAGAGATGCAGTGATTTTCCTACTTAACCTTTCCTTCCTTCCCTTTTCCCTCGGGATATCCAAGGAATCTGGAGAAGTGTCAGCCTGAGCTGGGCCAGCTCACGAGGGCAGCAGCACTCGGATAAATGGAAGCACAGAGGAATCCCAGCTGATTCCAACACCATGAATTTCATGCCCAGAGATGAGGAACGCTCTGGTTCCTCCTGAAGGTTACGAGCTCCCGAACTGAAGCTCAATTAGTTGTGTCAACAGATTTCAGGCTTTTCCCACTTTTTCTGTGATTTGACAATTCATGGAAGCTCAGAAGGGTTTGGGTGGGAAGGGACATTAAATCCCATCCCATTCCCCTCCCCTGCCAGGGGCAGGGACACCTCACACTGTCCCAGGATGCTCCAAGCCCCTTCCAACCTGGCCTTGGACACTGCCAGGGATCCAGGGGCAGCCACAGCTTCTCTGGGAATTCTATTCCAGGGCTTCCCCACCATTGCAGGAAGTGTCCAAGGCCAGGTTGGACGGGATTTGGAGCAACCTGGGATAGTGGGAGGTGTCCTGCCCATGGCAGGGCTGGATCTGGATGGACTTTGAGGTCCCTTCCCACCCAAACCATTCCATGTCTCAGTGATTCTCTGATTCTGTGATCCTGTGATTCCGTAATTCTGTGATCCTGTGATTCTCTGGTTTTGTGATCCTGTTATTNTCTCTGTTTTTGTGATCCTGTGATCCTGTGATTCTGTAATTCTTTGATCCTGTGATTCTCTGATTTTGTGATCCTGTGATTCTGTAATTCTGTGTTTCTGTGATCCTGTGATCACATGATTCTTTGATCCTGTGATCCTGTGACTCTTTGATCCTGTGATCCCGTGATTCTTTGATGCTGTGGTTCTCTGTTTTTGTGATCCTGTAATTCTGTAATTCTGTGATCTTGTGATTCTCTGGTTTTGTGATTCTGTGTTTCTGTGATCCTGTGATTCTGTGATTCTGTAATTCTTTGATCCTGTGATTCTCCAGTTTTGTGATCCTGTGATTCCATAATTCTCTGTTTCTGTTATCCTGGGATTCCCAGATCCCGTGTTTCTCTGACCCCGTGATCCCGTGGCTCCAGGCTGAGTTCACCATGCCCAGCCAACCCTTGCCCCATGTTTTCATCCCTGATCACCTCCTCCAAGGCCCCCCTTCCCTGCGGATCCCAGCATTCCCCGCACCCCCAATCCCCCACCTACAGCTCCGTTTGCTGGGGAGGTTTTCCAGTCTCCAGCTCTGTGCCAGCATCTCCTGGGAAGTTTCCTGGTGGCATCAGGGAGGATGGCAGAGAAAAGCTTAGAAATTATGATTTTGAACAAAGAGAAACCTCTGCCCACGCACTGGGGATCAGATTGAATTATCTGCAGCCTGAGAGCAGCAGGAATCTGTCAGATCTCCTCGGCCAAACTTCCAGCGGTCTGAACTTCTCCACTTCCAGCTGTGTCCCCAGGCTCATCCCTCCCTCCCGCTGGGAACATCCCTGGAGGCCAGGATGAGCCTTTCATCCCTCAGGCCCCTTTGGCAAATCTTCATCTCCTTTGATCCCCATGGCTGGGGATGCTCCAACATTTTTTGTTTCGATTTTATCTCCATTTTCCTCCAATATCCCCATTGCCGCCTCCCCCAAACCCCACAGTTTCATTCATCTCGTGCCGCAGAAAATGCGATGCCATCTTCAAGAAACTTCCCACTGTGCATTAATTTCTTTCCCCATAATTGTATTTATATTTCAACAAATAGGCTTGAAGTGCATTATTATTCGAAAATGAGTGCTAATGGCTTTCAGCACTTTCCTGCAGCTAATTGTGCATTTATTTCCCAGCTTTGATGGCTCACAGAGAATTCCAGTTCTTCATTTACATGAAACAACTGTGAAGGAGAAATTAACTGGCTGCTTATTTCATCGACGCATTTATTTTTTTGCTCCCTGAAAAGCTCGACGCAAACTGTTGGTGTCCATCAAATAATTCCTTTCCGAGAGGCAGAGCCCCACCAGGAAAACATTTCCCTAAATGAGGAACACCAATCTTCAGCCACCCCACAACGGGAAAAAAGGGAAGAAGAGCAATTTATTGCTGCTTGTGTCACTCCAGAAGATAAAAATTCACTTTTTTTTTGCATAGCAGGGTGGACATTAATTTGTTTTGAGGTCATAACATCCCGTGACACAATTTCAGGATCACTGAAGACATCCCTGGGTCTGGAATGGAATTCCAAGGAATTTGGAACAGGAGAATGGGAGATTGGACAACACCACCCACAGCAAAATAATTTTCCTTTAATAATTAACAACGTGGTCCTTGTATCCTTATGGATCCCTGGGAGCAGCGGGAGATGTGGATCTTCCTCTGAAATTCCAGGACTCCATGAGAAGGAAAGAAGCTCTCAGCCCACAAATTGTTTCCTTTGGATCAGTTGGAGAGGACAATATATCCCAAAATTCAGATTTAGAGCATTTCTTAAGCCATAAAACCATCCAAATTCCATTAAAATCCTCAAGCTCTCAGAAGGCTGGAATTAAACTGCCTGGATTGAACTCTCCTTTTTCCGACCATTTTTTTTCCAAGGAATTCAACTATTTCCTCTCAGATAATACAGCTGTTTTCCTTATTTTATTTTTCCTGGAAGAAAAGCGGAGAGAAGGAATTAATCCAACAACAACCTTGAGGAGGGGAGGAAAAGTTAATTGAAAAGTGTGATGAGAACCCTGAGCTCATTCCAGCCTGGGCAGCAATGGAAACATTGGGATGGACAAAGAAAAATTAAAATTTGCTCCAGAGTTCAAACTCTGTTAATAAATGTGGGAAAACGATGCCCAGAATCCTTGGGAAGGAGCCTGAGGGTGCATTCCATGCTTATGCAAATTATATGGAAAAATACAATATTCAACACTACAAATTCTCTTTTTTTTAAAAATAAAACTGAGTCTGGGCAACACTTTGGCCCAAATTTTACTTCAATTTAGGGCTGTTTTCTGGGGATTCCTGAAAGGTGGAAGCTGCTGGGAAGGAAGAACATTTTTTGTGGGAGAGAGCCGCTCTCCCACATCCCATGGGATTCACTGTCCAGTGGCCAGGAGCTGCTCCAGAGGGTGTTTGCTCCCAGCATGACGGTCACTATTCCATAAAACCATCCAGCAGAGCCTTGGAACTGCTGGAAAACATTCCAGGGGAAGATGGGGAGATGGGAAAGGAATTATTCCTCCCTACCAACCTCTAGGCCGTGCTCCAGGCCTCTGGGAAAGGCCCAGAGGCACGGAAAAATTCCCTGGAATCCTGGAATGCTTTGGGTTGGAGAGGACATTAAAAACCATCTTATTCCACCCATTCCATGGGCAGAGACAACTTCCACTATCCCAGGATGCTCCAATTCCATCCAACCCAGCCTTGGACACTTGAAGGGATCCAGGGGCTTCCCTGTCCAATCTTCCTTTACTGGGATATTCCCACTGCAGTGGTTTCAGCTCCCAGAAATTCCCCATCTTCCAGCAGTTTTGTTCCAAACGCGCAAAGGCAGTGACTGAACTGCCTGAGCTGCAGGAGGAATGGAGGGAATATCCAAACCCTGCTCCAGAGGCAGTGGGAAATACAGGCAGAGGGATCAGGGGTGATGCAGAGCAAATCCTGGGATGAAGCAGCCGCTATTCCCACATGGAGAGGGAGCACAGGGGAAGGGTGGTGAAAAGAAGGAATGAGAGGAAACAGCCTCAGGTTGCGCCAGGGGAGGTTTCGATTGGATATTGTGGAAATTTTCTCCACAGAAAGTGTTGTTAAATATTGGAGGAGGCTGCCAGCGCAGGGACGGAGTCCCCATCCCAAAAACCACACGGATGTGGCGCTTGGGGGCATGGTTTCGTGGTGAACAAGGTGGGGTTGGATTCCCTGCTGGATTGATGATTTTGCAGGACTTTTCCAGCCTTAACAATTCCATGATTTTAACGGCCCAAGTGCCCTTTGTTCCCCTCACGCTCCTCCGTGCGGAGCGAACAAACCCCGGCCCACAGCAAGGCCGGGGCTGTGCTGGAGCAATAACTCCCATTTCCCACCATCTGCATCCCCAGTTTTTCCTTTCCCATCCTAAATTGCCTTGGAATCTCCTCGAATTCCCAGGATAAAGCATCATCTGTGATCATAACACGCGGGGAGATAAAAGCCAAGAGCTTTTCCCCTCACGACCTCTCCTTGACTCCCGCAGCGTCTGCCTCGGTTGTTTTGTAACCCTGCCCAGTTCATTTTGTGCTCAGCGGCTTTTTTGGAGCCCAAAGCCTGGCTAAAAAAACCTGCTCGGAAATTCATTAACTCCACAATGCGCTTGGCCTCGCTCCAGCCAAATTATTCCATTTCTATGGTGCTCACAAGAAAGGAAAAGCGGGGTAGAATCGATCCAACCCACACACGGAGATTCCTGTCTGAGAGTCTGCCTGGAAACCAAGCCTGCTTAATCTGCACGGCGTTCCCATGATTAAGCCAGACTAGGAAATGTTCCTTTTTTCCAATGGATTCCCCGCAGGTGACAAATCGGTGTCACAACAGCCCCTGTGACAGCTGTCACTGGGACACTTTGGGGGGGGAAATGGAAAATGACAATTTTTAAGCTGTCTCAGCTTTTGATTCTTCCTGAATTTGTGCCTCAGGAGCTCCAAAACATGAGTGCAGAGCCTTTATTTACATTCCATTTGTCATTCCTGCCAAATCCTCTCTTTTCCTTGGGTGCTGTCCCCTGCCAGGAATCCCTTTGTGGTGCCCTGTCCCCCCAAAACTTGGGTGTCACATTCCCAGCTGTGTCCCCCCAGTCAGATCTGCTTTTTTTTTCCTCTTAGCTGATCAAAATATCCTCAATAAAATCACGGGATTTCTGGCTCAGATTCCCGAACGAGTTTAGGGATCCTAAAATCCCAGAATATTTTCGAAGGGCCCTTAAAGACCATCTTTAATAACAATCCACCTGAAATCCACCTGGAATCCATTCGAAATTCATCCGGAATCCACCTGGAATCCACCTGAAATCCACCTGAAATCCACCTAGGACAAATCCATGGCCCTGCAAAGCACGTTAAGCACAAAAAGGAAAAGAATCTTCTGCAAATCCAGTTAGAGCAGGAAAAACACCCCTTTAGAGAGAAAAATCATGTTAAAACAAATGCTGTGTGAATTCCTGATGCCTCCAGGTTTTCTTTTTTCCCTTTTTCTGTCCCCTTGGTGGAAGTGAACCTCTGTCCCCATTAGGACACTCCTGTGCCACCAGCTCTGAGATGTCATTTCGCTTGAGCAGATAATTAGTGCAAAGACAGATTGCTCTCCATCAAAGGATCTTTTGTGAGGAGAGAGAGCAGGAAAAAAAAAATCCTTTCCTCTGGGCTGCTCTTCCTTTTGTCAGCCAGGAGGGTTAAAAGGGAGGGAATCATCGCTTCTCAGGGATGAATATCCCTCTTTTAAGCAACCCAAATATTCCTTTTTTAAGCCACCCAAATATTCCTTTTTTAAGCCACCCGAATATTCCTGTTTCAAGCCACCCAAATCCCACCCAGTAGAAACCAGAACCACCTGCTTTGCATTTCTGATTTTCCTGCTGTGTTACTTCCAGGAAACCTGGAATAAAGAGGTGTTTTTCCTGCTCTAACTGGATTTTCCAAAGACTGTTTTCATTTTTGTGCTTAAAACACTTGCAGGGCCTTGGATTTGTCCTGGGCGGATTCCAGGTGGATTCCAGGTGGATTTCAGGTGGATCCTGGATGGATTCTAGATGGATTTCAGGTGGCTTCCAGGCAGATTCCAGCTGGATTTCAGGGGGAATCCAGGTGGATTCTAGGAGGNGGGCGGATTCCAGGTGGATTCCAGGTGGATTTCAGGTGGATCCTGGATGGATTCTAGATGGATTTCAGGTGGCTTCCAGGCAGATTCCAGCTGGATTTCAGGGGGATTCCAGGTGGATTCCAGGTGGATTTCAGGTGGATTCCGGCTGGGTTTCAGGTGGATTTCAGGTAGATTCCAGGTGGATTCCGGATGGATTCCAGATGGATTTCAGGTGGTTTCCAGGCAGATTCCAGGTGGATTCCAGGTGGATTCTGGATGGATTTCAGGTGGATTCCGGCTGGGTTTCAGGTGGCTTCCAGGCAGATTCCAGGTGGATTCCAGGTGGATTCCAAGATTTGTCACCAACTGCCTTTCTTCTGATTAAGACATTCCTTATTTTCCAGTGATGCCGTTCATTCCAGGAACATATTCTTTGTCCATTCGTGGCCCATCCCACTCCTTCAGCACCAGGAATCCTCGGGAAGGAGCCATTCCCAGAACATTTTTGGGTGCTTTTCTGATCAGCTTCTCATTTTTTCCTCTCTTCCAGTGCTTTTCCATCCTCCCTCACCATCATTTCATTCTCCATCCCATCCTCCTCTGCCAGCCAGGGGAACTCTCTTCAGACCAGACCATCGGGATGTTTTTCTTCGTATGGAAATATTTGTTGTGGAATACAACAATTGTTGTGGAATACAACGATTGTTGTGGAATTCAACAATTTTTCTTGGTATGGAAATATTTGTGTATTTCAGCTGATCAACTTCCCGAGGTTTTTTCGTGCTCGCTGCGGGACATTTTGTGGAGCTGCTCCTTCATTCTGCTGCTCTCAGCCACCTAACTCAGCACATCGGAGCAATTTGGATCGTTCGCCTTCCAGCTTCTCCTTGGAATTCTGCTGATTCCGGGGCTCTGCTCTCCTGATCTCTCGATGTCAGCGGCCTTCGGTGCCTCTCCTGTGGGAGCAGCTGTGCTCAATGAGCTGGGCAAGGCTGGGGACGCTTCTCAAACAGTTTTTTGTTCCTGGAGATGCTGAAACTTCATCTCCAGCTCAGCTTTGGTTCACAGGCAGCCCCTTCCTTGCCTTCGGGGTTAAAAATCCAAATATTCCATGTTTGGTGTAAATCACAGCAGAGGAACCGATTTTTCCGTGGTGTTCCTGAAGCAAAAATCCCAAAGCACACGGAGCGAAGTCTTCAAGATTCCCTCTGGGATGATTTCTGCTCAAACCATCTCTGCTCCCCTGGGCTCCACGCTGGCCTCTCCTCCCTCTCCATTAAAGATTTTCCAGCCCTCCTCCGGCTCCAATGGCACAGCCCAGCAACACATCTGGAATAAAGCAGCCAAAAATCAAAGCTGCTTCCCGAAAATCATCGAGAAGTGACCCAGAGGAGGTTCAGCCACCTCAAAGCCTGAGTTCAGTCCGTTTCCAAGAGGAAAACCTGGAATTGCTCGATTCCATGGAGCTGCTGCCTGACCCACACTCTGCTCCCTTCCCAGACCAGCCTTGTCTGATTATTAATGAGGTAATTTTTAATTAAGCATCATTAAATCCCTGTTTCCTTCTGGGTTTTGCTGCTGTGTTCAAAGCGAGCAGCGAGACAAAGGTGGATTCCTGTACAGGACAAACTCCAGATGATTTGGTCCAGGTGCTGTTGGAATTATAAACCTGCACATGGATGGAAAAGAAACCATTCAGAGAAATACGGAATAATTGGGGTTGGAAGAGACCTTAAAGATCATTCCATGGGCAGGGACACCTCCCTCTGTCCCAGGCTGCTCCAACCTGGCCTTGGACATTTCCAGGGATCCAGGGGCAGCCACAGCAAATCTGGGAATTCTATTCCAGGCACTCCCCACCCTCCCAGCCAGGAATTTCTTCCCAATATCCCATCTATCCCTGCCTGAGAGCGTTGTCCAAATGCTCCGGGAGCTCTGGAAGCCTCGGGAATTTGCCCATTCCCTGGGAAGCCTGGGCAATGCCCAGCACCCTCGCATGGTCCAAGGTGACAAATTCCTTATTTTTCATCAAAATTCCTGCAAAAATTAAGAAATCCATGTGGGATCCAACTGTGTCCGTTGGCATCCATAAATAAACCATGGAAAAGGAGGAGAATGGAAAAGTGAGCCCACAACAAAAATTTCCTTACGAAGAAAAACATCCAGATGGTCTGGACTGAAGAGAGTTCCCTTGGCTGGCAGAGGAGGATGGGATGGAGAATGAAATGATGGTGAGGGAGGGCGGGAAAGCGCTGGAAGAGGGGAAAAAATGGGAAATGTTGACGGAAATGCAGCTGGGGATTGTGGAAACAGCTCAGAAGGGGCAGATTGTGCTGGAACACAAGATTCCAGCTCTTTAAAAGTGAGGAAAACAGGGGCTGTGAGAGCTGGGTTGGGAATTCCCCTGTCTAAGTGCCCTCAGCTGAACGATTCCGCAGTCAGGAGCTGCAATTCCCATGGAATCCGTGTTTAATTAATATTTTCCATGAGCTTCTTTCAATTCATTCAATTCACCCCAATCCTAAGGAATTTTAGGCTTTTGCAAATGGGATTCCCACAGTGAGGAATTCCTGGAGCTTTTAAAGAGGGGAGGAGAAATTAAAGCATGTGGTTAAATGCCTTCCAAAAATCCCGGAATCGCGGAATTGTTAAGGTTGGAAAGGACATCCAAGATCACCAATCTATCAACCAGCACCACCACGTTCTCCACCAAATTGTGGCTTCAATCCCCAAATCCACATTTTTTGGAGCACTTCCGTGGATTGGAGCCCCACCACTTCTCCGGGCAGCCTTGCTTGACAACCCTTTCCACCAAAAAATTTTCCAAGATCCAAATTAAACTTTCCATGGAGCCACTTCGAGCTGTTTGTTCTCTTCCCATCCCTTTTTCCCTGGAATGGAATTCCCAGAGAAGCTGTGGCTGCCTCTGGAATCCCTGGAAGTGTCCAAGACTGGGTTGGACAGGGCTTGGAAAAACCTGGGATAGTGGGAGGAACCTTTAATTCCACCTCATTCCATGGCAGGGGTTGGAATGAGATGGGATTAAAGGTCCCTTCCCACCCAAATCATTCTGGAATTCTCTCCTTGACCCTTTAAAATTATGACAAGGAATTCCATCCGGATTTATCCCACTGGATAAATGATGGATTATTGGATTTCCCAACATTGTTGGACAGATTCCTGATGCCTGATTTTATCCAAAACGCTCCCCAAATCTTCTTTTTTCCCAACAGAAATAAAAGCAGAAACTTCTTTGAAAACTAAATTGTTTTTCCCGGAAGCCATTCCCTGTGTCCTGTCCCTCCATCCCTTGTCCCCAGTCCCTCTCCAGCTCTCCTGGAGCCCCTTTAGGCCCTGCAAGGGTCCTTCCCTTCTCCAGGCGAACATTCCCAGTTCTCCCAGAGGTTTTCCATGCCTGGAATCCTCTTTTTGGCCTCCTCTGCTCAAACCCAGAACATTCCAGATTGTGCTGACGGACCCCAAATGCATTTGGGGCAGGGGCTGCAAGGATTAAAGGGTTAAACCCCATTCCCATCTGGAGGAAAGGAGAATTCCTTTGTTATTTCTGGGACCTTCATCCCAGTTTTGTTGAGCTGGACTGCTCAAACTGGGAATTTTCAGGATGATTCCTCCCCCAGCTGTTGGATTTACCAGAGAAATCCAGGGAGCTGCTGGTTTGACTGGAAAAGGAGATTTCTCCTGGAATGTTGCAAATGAGGAAAATAAATCCAACCCAGGCACAGCACAGAAGGAACTCCCGACGATTCCTGTCCGCTGCTGATCCCTGATGGAAAATCTCAGCTCCCAGATAAACCTCGGGAATGAATCTGCACGTGGAATTTCAGGGATTGATCCGGCACTGCCGGAATTCAGCATCCTCCTGGATGCTCTGCCAAGGAGATGCTCCATGCTGGGATTTAATCTTTGGGAAAACTCAATAAATTTCTAACCCTGGAGTCTGGGATTTTAAACTTTGGAGGGATTTCACCACCTGAGGGACCTTTCCACCCTCCCATTGTTATCAAAATTCCCATTCTGGGACCTTCCAAATTCCCTGGCCTAGGAATGGTTCGGATTAATTTAATTTACATTAATTTAATCTTTGGGAAAACTCCGTAGACTGATAATCCAGGAGTTTGTGATTTATTCACCTGAGGGACCTTTCCACCCTCAGGCTGTTATCAAAATTCCCATTCTGGGACCTTGCAAATTCCCTGGCCTAGGAATGGTTGGGATTAAAGCCGGATTAATTTAATCTTTAACTCAATAAATTTATAATCCATGAGTTTGTGATTTCATCACCTGAGGGACCTTTCCACCCTCAGGTTGTTATCAAAATTCTCATTCTGGAATGAGAATTCTCCTCAAATTCCCTGGCCTAGGAATGGTTCGGATTAATTTAATTTACATTAGTTTAATCTTTGGGAAAACTCCGTAGACTGATAATCCAGGAGATTGTGATTTATTCACCTGAGGGACCTTTCCACCCTCAGGCTGTTATCAAAATTCCCATTCTGGGACCTTGCAAATTCCCTGGCCTAGGAATGGTTCGGATTAATTTAATTTACATTAATTTAATCTTTGGGAAAACTCCGTAGACTGATAATCCAGGAGTTTGTGATTTATTCACCTGAGGGACCTTTCCACCCTCAGGCTGTTATCAAAATTCCCATTCTGGGACCTTGCAAATTCCCTGGCCTAGGAATGGTTGGGATTAAAGCCGGATTAATTTAATCTTTAACTCAATAAATTTATAATCCATGAGTTTGTGATTTCATCACCTGAGGGACCTTTCCACCCTCCTGTTGTTATCAAAATTTCCATTCTGGGACCTTCCAAATTCCCTGGCCTAGGAATGGTTGAGATTTAAGACAGATTAATTTAATTTCTGGGACAACTCAATACATTTATAATCCTGGAGTCTGGGATTTTAATGTTTAGGGGAACTTCATCACCTGAAGGACCTTTCCACCCTCCTGTTGTTATCAAAATTTCCATTCTGGGACCTTCCAAATTCCCTGGCCTAGGAATGGTTCAGATTTAAACCAGATTAATTTATTCTTTAGGAAAACTCCATAGATTGATAATCCAGGAGTTTGTGATTTATTCACCTGAAGGACCTTTCCACCCTCAGGCTGTTATCAAAATTCCCATTCTGGGACCTTGCAAACTTTCCTGGCCTAGGAATCGTTCAGATTTAAGACGGATTAATTTAATTTTTGGGAAAACTCAATAAATTATAATCCAGAAGTTTATGTTTTTAAAGTTATGGGGAATTTATTCACCTGAATGACCTTTCCACCCTCAGGTTGTTATCAAAATTCCCATTCTGGGATCTTCAAATTCCCTGGCCTAGGAATGGTTGGGATTTAAGCCAGGTTTAGCACAGAATTGTTAAATGGAGCAGGCTCTTGACTCCCATATTCAGGGTTGCCTTCCCTACATCAATTATTTTAAGGATCATTCTCTCTGAATTCTGCTTCCATCGTTACCTCTTTAATGTGATTCATCTGCAGGGTGAAAAAAGAATAAAAAAAAGAGCAGGAGTCAGCAAATGGAATCTGGCAAGAAATTAATCAAATAAACTCCAAATCGTGGCCTGGATTAAATTCCGTTTGACCGGAGCTGTGCAGTGAGAACCCCCGAGCTGGGAATCAAAGAGAAAGGATTTGGTGGCATCAGCAATTCCCTGGGTCCATCCCAGAGGATGATCAATAATATTCCCTCCAAGTCCTCCTGACTTCATCCAGAGCAGTTTTTAAGGAGTGTGGGCAGCATCTCAAGCCCTCAATTATTCCACTTTGGAATTCTCAGCAAGCTGAGGCAGCAGGAGATCATTTGTGGGCCAGCTTGAGACAATTTGGAAGGGTTTTAATATCACTGCAATTGTCTTTGAGCTCCTGCAGGGCCCAGAATTGATTTAATTCCTTTCCTGAGCATTTGAATCCTCCTGGAGATGGAGCAGGGAAACTTCCCTTGGAATCTGGGAATTTGTTGTCACTGGATTCAGTGACAGCAGCGCCATTTGACTCCCGCCAGGAAATGGACTCGGGCAAGAAATGAATAAATTAAACTTCAAATCATGGCCTGGATTAAACTCAGTTTTTCTGGAGCTGTGCATTGAGAACCCCTGAGCTGGGAATTAAAGAGAAAGGATTTGCAATTGCCTTCGAGTTCCTGCAGGGCCCAGAACTGATTTAATTCCTTTCCTGAGCATTTGAATCCCCCTTGAGATGGAGCAGGGAAGCTTCCCTTGGAATCTGGGAATTTTTGTTGTTGGATTCAGTGACAGCAGCACCCGGATCACGGAGCCTTCTTAGGTTTATTTTCCATGCCTGCTTCTCATTTTCTTTCCCAAATCCACTTTAATTTGTTAAACTTTAAAATATTTGCTAATATTTTACCCTTTCCTCATTTTTCCCATAAATCTCTGTCTATTCCCACTTTTCTGTGGGATCCAGATGGGCTCACGCTCTGCTCCAGTTCTGAGTTGCAGCCACAGCAGGAGAGAAAAGAATTCCTGCTGCCCCAACCTGGATTTTCAAGGGATTCACAGTGAGGAATATTCCTGTGGAATCAGAAAAACCTGAGGAAAAGGCTGTGGAAAAATGGGAGTGGGTAAAAGGGAAGAAAATGCCGAAGGTGCTCCAAGTCTTCCCACACTTCTTGTTGCCCTCGTCTGAATTTTGTCGAATTCCCTTGAGGCTGGAGCAGAACAAAACTCGGATATTTCTCTTCGCAGTGAATTTAAAAGCTCAAAATTCTCTGAAAATTGCCTGGAAATTTCAGTTCACCCCAGGAATTCCTCACAGTTAAATCCACGGAACCTTTCAAATGTGTTTGTGCCAACCGTCCCCTCAAATTTGCTCATTTCAATCACTCCTTTCCAAGGCTCCGGTTTTTAAAAAAGTCTTTGATTGGCCAAGGAAGAAACCCCCAGAATCCAACATTAATCCTGCTCCTTTCTTTTCCACTCCATTCCCAGTCTCCCAAACTTTACACTGGGCTGGCAGGAGGAGCTGGATGAGAAGTGAACAAGTTTAAGAGGAAGATGAGAATTTTTGGAAGGATTTTCTCTGCTTTTGTTCCTCTTCCTTTGTTTCTCTCTCTCCCTCCCTCCTTTCTCTCTCATGTCTCTTTTCTGGTTTTCTCTTCCTTTTTTTCCCTTTCCCTTTCCCTTTCCTTTTCCCTTTCCCTTTCCCTTTCCCCTTCCCTTTCCC
>VZTG01008453.1:736-188327 GCA_013397845.1 Melanocharis versteri
CCAGTTGCTCCGATCGCGTAGATCACGTCGGGTTCACCAGTTGTCGCCGGTAACGGACACGGCCCGGGGAGGAAGGAGAGATCCGAACTCAGGAGTGACTAGAGAGAAATGCCCCCTCTTTATTTACATGCAGTAGGGTTTTATACTCAGAATTACAGGAAAGCCATTGGATCTTAGCTGACCCCACACCAGGGCTATTGGCTAGATCCAGAACACACACGTTTGCTAAAGAGACCTTGGTCCTACAATAACAGTGTCCAAAAACATCTCACAGGTGCATGATAGGCAAGTTATTTACAAAAGCCGACTAGCTGTTTTGCAGCTAGTTCCGTGAGAAAGTAAGAGCACTCACGGACACAGGCAGACACTGAAAAATCTCTCTGCCACCAAGCTGTCAGCATCCATATTCTCCCTTTTTGCCTTTTTCCCCTTGGCTGCCCTTTTACACATCACATGCCCAAAACAAGTGTGACCTTCATATAGGGCTTCTCACCTTGAGGTCTCTGTCCCTTCATCAGGGACACATGCTGACAGCGCACGGACTGCAAGGGAACAGATGGCAGCAGGGTTATGCTGAATGGCATTTAGTAAGTTGTGGAGAAAGTTCTAGAGAGGGCACTGGGCTTACTACCCTATATCTGCTGTCATCTTCAGGAAACTGCTTTGGCTCTGGTAAGGAGCACTGCTTCTTGGAGCCAGTGTAGGAATGCGGGCACCTCTAATTTCCAGGGCTTTCTGTCTCCTTATTTCAGCAAGGCCGTGTGATGCCTTGCTCTTGGGATATCCCTTGCCAATTTCTTCAGTGCATTTGGGGCTGCCTTGCTGAGTTCCCAGGCACCCCAGGGGCTTCTGTCTAACTTAACCCTCTCCTTACTTCCCATGCTGTGTTTCCTTGCTTACTCGCCCTTTTGCTTACACTGCATTGAGAAGCTGCGTTTTCCCACGTGTAAGAAAACCACAGCCTTGTGTGCTCTGGCTGCTCCCTCTCCCTGGGCAGTGACAGTAAGAGTCATTGAGGACACCAGGATCCTTCCATGTTGAGGGACAGAGCAAGTGGCAAAAAAGGCATTTTGCCTACATGGGAACTGCAGGATCAGAACAGGTCTGCAGAGGGAGCTCCCAATTTAGAGTCAGAAGGGGAAGTGCTTGCTGGTCTTTCTAACTCTAGTGCCAAGCTATGATCCCCATAGCAACTATTCCTATCGTCGACAACGTCCATGTCTCGTTATTACAGAGTATTATTGGCATATGAGGCACTATGTCAAACAAGTAACATTGCCCCAGTTCCCGCAAAAGCACCAGTGTCAGAGGAAGGAGACTTGACCAAGGCCAGAGTAGCATAAGACACTCAGGCTGGAAGGCTTTCCAATGTAGACAGATTTTCATCAGATTTCTAAAGGAAACAGCTCTAGTTTTGGTGAGAGAAACACTCTTCTACTACTATACAGTGTGACTTGAAAGGAGGCATTACACACTGACTAGATGAGGGACTGACCAGAAACAAATTGCTACCAGGGGAGACACATCGGAGCAGATGGAGCTAGGAAAGTATTAACCATGCCTCTGGACAAAATTCTGCATATGAACCAGTATATACTTGTTTCCTGTGTGCTGTATCCTACATGTGTGCACACGTTCAATGACTGCAAGAAAAATAGGTCTGTTTGCCCTCTTGGTGAAGAAAAACATCTGCTTTCCAGAGGTCTCTCGGAGCACATCCCCTTTGGTGAACACTAGCAAGTCTCATAGGACCCTTTGCAGTGTCACTGCTCAGGTCTGTGAGTCTCTGCTTGCACAGTGCTCCTACCCTTGCCTTTTACTACTGACAGCTTTCATGGGTGGTGAGAAAAGAGGCCCTGACTTTCCTCACTATCGAGATTTGTTTCAGGGCACCTGGATGCTGCAGATACCATAGGAGTGAAGGGATCTCCTGACCTTCGCAGATACACCTGTAACTTGTCAAGCTTTTCCCAAGCAGTAGGTCAGTAACATGCTGGGCTGGAGTACCAGAGTGGCTCAAGTCGCCAGTACTTTTTGGGTATTACTCATATTATCTTTAGAAGTAGGCCAGAGTCTAAACAACCTTTGTGGCCAACAGCCTGTCACTGATGCCTAATGAGGGAATGGTATATTTAGACTTCAGCAAAGCTAACTGCTGCCCTATACACTTAACCTCCTCATCAGGTACTATGAAATGCTTCAGTTTCATGACATGGAAATGCATACTTAAGTTTTTATCTGGCCAAGCCTGGCAGTTCCCATGCTGATGCAATGCACAGGCTGAATATAAGTGGGGGGGTTGGGTGACCACTGTACATCTTGAATGATGCCACAGGCAGTATTTATTTACTGGTTCTGGAGAGGCTGGTGCATGGACACACATCTGGTACAGTACTACCTAGACATCTATAGCAAAACCAGTTTAGATAAAGTGTCTGTTGTAGTGTCTTGGAGATAAGATACTATTCTAAGCTAACAAGCCATTAGGGATCACAGAGCTGTTTATATTAGAGGATTGGGATTCACCTTTTGAGCAGCTGGAGCTGTACTGTGCTTTCTTTTAGGACCAAGAAATACTCACAGAAATCAGTCTGCACATTCAATTGCCACAATCATCATTTGTATTTGGATCTCTTCCCCTTGTTTTTGTTTCCATGTCAAGGAGTAGTGTGTGCCTGGACAAAGGATTTGAAGGAAATAGCAGTAGCTTGCTAAAAACCTATGTTGGTGGCAGGGTGGATAGGAGCTAAGTATGCAGCTAATTAGTCTCAGATGTCCAATGAGGGCTTGTACCTGTTACCTGGTGTTAGTTTGCAGAAGATCAGGAGAAGCTCTCCAAACCGTTTCATTCTATCAAAACTCATGTTGCGAGCAGTTCTGTACACTCTGCATCCAGATACATGTCTGTTGCATGGAGAGCATTGTGAGGTCAAACAGTGGTTGACATTCAGAGCTGTTCTGCTTCCTGCTGCAGCTATGCTCCAGAGAAGCTACTGGAATTTCCAGAAATCCCAAGGACTTGGTGCAGGTGAGGTAAGCAGTGCACTGTGGCCAGGCAGGGCTGTCAGAGCAGCTGCATGGTGCCTTTGCCATATGCAGATTCTCATTTTGGTTGGGAGAATAGAGTTTGTAACCACCATGTAGCTTACAGATACTGTCCACTGGCAGTACCACTTCATGGCATTCAGCATCTGACTCCATTTAGGCACCTGAATCCACAGGAGTTTGTCTGCTAAAGGCCTGTGTGGATGTTGGTGGAGCTGAAGGCCAGGTTCAGCTGAGCTAATTTTGGTGTGCAGACAGCGCTTGCTAAGCATGGACAGGAAGCCCTGCACAGTGCAGTTCTGCTCATTTAGCAGGGCCCTGTTCTGGCTGCACAGCTTTGGGCTGCTGCTGCCCACAGTTTCATCTCTGTGCAGAGGTTAAGCTGGACACTGCAGACCAAGCCTCTGCATAACTGAAAGCAACAAGAAGGCTTGCAAGGATGGATGCTGGGTTGCGCTGATTCACTCTCCCTCTCCACATCCACACATTCTAGCCTCCCCCTGTGCAGTGACAGTCTGTTCTCTACTGCCTTGCTGTCCACGCAGTGTACAGCATAGCACTTCATGCATGGTCCAGGTACTGTGGTTCCAGCACTTCTCCTGGCTCTGGGAACCAAGGGTTACATAGGGCTAGCAGGGTTTGCACCTTTCCTCTGCCTCTGGACTTTGAGTCCCAGCTCAGCTGCTGCTTTCAGGTATAGCTCAAATGTGGATGCGCAGAGGGCAGAGTGGTTGGAGGTACAAATTTGCCATGCAGGCAGTGCCCCTGTAGGAACGTCTTGGCATTGCTGCAAATGTATCTTGGAGATGCAGCACTAAGCATGCCACACAGCACAGCTGAGGGACAGATGTATAGACAAAGAAAAGGGAAGTGAAAGCTCCAGTTCTCTCCTCTCTGACGCAGGTTGCCAGAAATGGCTTTGCTCTATCCCACCTTTGGGGATTTAGAGTAGGAAAGATCTTTGAATCCATCTCAGAGTAGCTGACAGGGAGCTTTGGTCACAAATCCCCAACACAAATCAGCCTTTCAGTCTGCTTCTGTGCACGGAGATATGCAGTAGTATTTTATTTTTTTCAATTCTTTGAAGTCCCCTCCTCACACCTACCTAGATATGAGGACTAGTCAAGGCAGGAACGGGGCCGTCAGTGCTATGTATCGTAATACACGGTGTGTTTCTGATCAGAGGTTTATTTATTCCCCATGGAGACCTTGTAGTGGGTAGGACAGACAGACAGGAAAAAGATGAAAACTCAAAGGATCCGGCAGGAAATTGTAAATTGGACGGCAGGCTACCAAAGCCTGGGGGACTGAATCTGTGAGGGAGCAGAAGAGATCACCAGCTCGGACTTTTGGACAAAGAGGGAGGGAAAGGCAGGGAACATGGGCTTGCTAGTCACTTCAGTGGCAGCATGAAGAGGCAGAATGGGGGCTGCAGGGATATGTCACACTCACTGTCTGAGCTGTTTGAGTTGAGGAAGTTGTCCGTGGCTGAGTTTCCTTTCCCTCTCTGTGCTATTGAAACAGGAAGCTGGTGAGCCGAAGCTGGCTGATCGTTACACACAGACACACAGGCGGCTCTGGCAGCTCCTGTGTTGGCATTCAGGTTTCCTCCAGCTCCAGTGATGGATCAGTGCTGGTACCACGGCAACATCACTCGCTCCAGAGCTGAAGACCTGCTCTCCAAAGTAGGCAAGGATGGCAGCTTCCTTGTGCGAGCCAGTGAGTCAATTGCTTCGGCATACGCACTCTGCGTGCTGTAAGTACAGCGTTCACCGCGCCTTCAGCCCACACTGCTGTCCCTGCTGGGCAGGGGTCACCCCTGCCCCCTCCCCAGCACAGGGGCAAACATGCGCTGTACTCACTGGGAACGTGCAGCCCTCATCAGAGCACAGCTGGTTTCACCTGACTGGGCCATGGGGTGGGGAAGGGTTAGGAGCCAGCCTGAATAAACCCATAGTTATGTACTGCTTTACTGCTCATGCTGCTCTTGCCCCTGATTCAAAAGGAGAGAATGGTCAAAGGCACTGCTGCTGTGCTCTGAGAGAAAATAACCTCTTGAACTTCTGGACTGTCATAACAATTTGCGTCAAGTATTTATCTTTAGTGACCCCAGTCCCGAGCCTGGGACCTCCCAGGCACTTTTCTTGCTCTGGTTCAATGTATGTTTGAGCTCTCTGCTTGTATTGTGTCACATGCAGCAAAAGGCTTGAAATAGTTCCTGGAGCTCTGCACAGTATACCCAGCAGAGCAGTGATTCCACCTGCATCATTAATGTGGCTCATGGGGTAAACGTTTCTTGTGGGAAATAGGGAGAGAAGTGCTGGCAGCCCTGATTCCCCCATTCTGGGTTAGGTCAGGGAACAGAGAACAAGGCCTCCTGCCTCGGGTTTGTGAGGGGCAGGTGTTATTCCTGGAGGCAGGAGAGGGGTGAGAGGAGACTGAAGTCACATGGTAAAATCTGAGAGATTTGACTTTGCCTTACAGAGAGAGCAGACAGTTGCTCCTTGCTTAGGAGAGATCAGGAGAGCCCTTGTGGGACCCTGTCAGATCCTCTTTGCTGCCATTGTGCAGCAGATCAATGAAATTCATTTCATCTTCGCCCCACATTACATTACAAGCAGGTTTCTCATTTTCTGTGTGAAAGTATATTTCTTGTAGTGGTGAAGGTGGTGATGCTGTTTATAACTCTGGTCTAACTGCTTGTCTCTAAGGTCAGATTCTGGCGACAGCACTGTTCGCTGCTGAGTGGCATGGGTCTGGGTAACTGCCCCATGGGCGTAGTGTTGGACTGCCAGAGAGTGGTGGCTGGGAGTGGGTGTGTTCACAAGGTGCAGAGAGCATCGGTGCCTGCCTGTTAAGGTGCTTGTAACAGCACAGGGAAGAGTTTTGTCTTTCTGGAGGGGGCAGAGAAAGAAAGGCAGCTGCAAATGAATAGCCAATACTAGCAGGAAGGAGGAGAGACAATCCTGGAACAGGGGCTGAGGGCCTGAGTCAGGGGTCAGTCAGGGAACAATTTACTAGAACAGACTGTTGCTTCCGTTGAGCGATTTTAGTATTACCCCACTGACTTGACTTGTAACCAGTATGTACACAAAATATTTTCACCAAGTGATGGTGGGGATTACAGAAAGGGAAGGTGCTGCAAAAATGCCTACTAACATGCATTTGCATAGGTTTTTCCATTGTAAATGTTTATGCAGCCGGCTTTGAAAGCCTTTTGTGACTTGAGAAACATGGGATCAGGAAATAGAAACAATATAATGACCATGATTTTCTGAACCGGGAGCCAAAGGTTATGTTCTTAAATCCATTCTGAGGTAGCTAATATGAATGGCTCGATTAAAGAATTGGGGACACAGCCTTGCCAGCCAAGAGCAGCTGGATCAGAGATGTGAAGGGCTGGTATTAATTACAGTCTGGGAAACGTCACACAGACTGCTGTCAAACGATCTGAAAAGCTTTCAGCTTATGCTGGTTTGCAGTTAGTTTGTGGAGAGGTGGTGAATGAGTCTTTCCCTCTGAATGTCATCTCCACAAAACTGGCACCTTTGCTGAAGCTGAAAACTTCCTCAGAGATGTATCAGTTTCAGCTGTGCTATTGACTGGGAGGTGTTTGAAGTTTGAGCTCTTCAGTTACTTCTGTTTAAAAAATAGAGAGGCTGGAGACAAAGAATGGGAGAGTGGGGAATTGAAAGGCTGATTGCAAATTTTTTTCCGCAAAAGAGAATTATGTTGAAAAGGAGCGAGTGTCAACTGTGTATAGATACGGAAAACAAAAAACCAGGAAATTTGCTCTGAAAATGAAACGTCATATTCTATAAAGCTCTAATATTTACTGGGCAAATCAATCAAGATCCAGCAAAAAACATTTATTATTATAATATCATAGAATGAAATAATTATTTCATTGAAGAGCTGCTTTAGAAAAACAGGGTTTGTTTAAATATAGACAAGTAGGGGAGGTGTATTTGCAGGGCCTTTCAAATAGTGCCTTGCCTCCTTTTCTGAAACTTAGAGCAGCAGCATTTAGAGAGTGAAAGGCTGGGGAATGCTCCTCCCCCTGTATGGCTGTCCCCTCCTCTGGTCACACTGCCCCATAAAAGGCAAGAAGCAAACTCCTTTTCCTGCTCCTTTCTCTGTGCCTTAATATCTGTCAGTTTATTGAAAAGAAATGGGCTCTCTTACTCACCTGGAGGGAGATGTCTGAACCCTGAAATCCAAAAGAGCCTGCTTAGTGTTCCCTGCAGCCGAACTGGTACCATTCCTCCAGGAGATCTTCTGTTGGCAGTTCATCTGTGAATGGCTGCAGCACTAACAACAGTTCTAGAGGTGACACTCAAGGATCAACTGCAGCTTTGGGACCCCTCTAAGAGGACCCTGCCTGTGAGATGCCCTTTCCAGTGCTGTGCCTCTCTCATGGTGCACTTGGCACCAGGCCTAGCACAGCAGCCCTGTTTAGTGCTCCAGACACTCCCAATATGCACATCATCACCTGTGCATAAAAACATACAGCAGGAGAGGAAGGAGAAAATGCCAGCCTTGTCACATTGTTTCTTCCTCTGGTTGGTTGCGAGGACAGGGAGATGACAAGTATGTGGAGACTTGTTTAAACTGAGGCTTATGTTTTATTTACCCTTCACATGGACAGCCTGAACAATGGTTGAGCAATTCTGAATTCAACCCAGCTTTTAGGGAGGACCTGGAATGTGGCGGTAACTGGGACCACAGAACTTGACAGTCAGGAAGTTGAGGAGAGAAAGCCTAAGGGTAAAAATGGAGTAAGAGTCCTGGTCTTCTCCACCCACACACACTAAATTAAGGGACTGGCAAGGAGGATCCCTGCTTCTGATCCTAGGAACTGCTCCTCCCTTCTCCTGTCTCACCCAACCACCCTTCTTTCATTGTTCTTATACTGATCTTACTTGTCCTCAGCTTACACCTCCTTAACAAGCATTATGACAGCAGTCTTGTACGGTCTGTGTGATGGGGCACTTTCTGTGAAGGCCACATGAGGGTCCTCTTGTGAGCAAGAGCCATTGAGCTGCTTCATTTCTCAGTTTCATGATCTACACACACACAAATTGTCTCTCATCAGCTGCATGAGCAATTCTTCTTAGCCCTGTTTGCATATCAGCAGGAGGAAATGGTGTAAGAGAGCTGCATTGACACATAAAAACAAACCCCATACCCTTCCTTGTGGCATATCCGCACCTGGCACTGATTGCCCTGGGATTGGTGAAATTAGCAGTGATGTAGCTGCCCTACAGCTGGGGATCATGTCTGTGACTTCCAATTCTGTACCAGATGTGTGAATGAAACGAGCTCTGGAAACAGCTTGAATTCTTCTGTGTCCTTTGCATTAATGCTATCAAAAGACACACGTTCATGTGGATACATGACCCAATCCTCCAGACATCCTGGGAAAACTCAGCTGTGGTCTACGAGGAATTTATTTTCATTTCCAATATCTCTTTGTGACTCCTCGTATAAGGCTGCCTGAAATCCTGGCAGTCTCCTCTCTCCTGCGTGGAATGATTCTGAAAGGCGTATGATGAACAGACTCACATCTCAACTCTAAGAGAGATTAGGCTGTTTATTGATTTGCCTGTTCTCCCCAGCTGGGGGGCTGATCTCAGCCCACGTTTTGTGACAATTCCACAGGTATTGCAGTGTTCTGTTACAACCAAGGAAGGTTTGAGTGTGGATTCTGTTCTTTCTTTTGAGAAGAAAGGGGTTGAACCAGTGCCTTTTGCTGTCTCAAAGCGATATTGTATCTTTTAAGTGCTTTGCAGATGACTTAAAAGATTTGATCAATCTGTTGTTGTGAGAAAGGTAAAAATATATTTTCTAGTCAATACTTCTTGGGTGAGCTGCACAAAGCTTAGCAGCTGCTGAGGAAGGTCAAGCTTACAGCACTGTTCAGGCTTCCCTTTTGCTCCTGTGCATCGATGTGACCCTCCACTGAACACAAGACTCCTCCATCCCCCCTTAAATAAGAATCTAATTGAATTTAGCTGGGACGAAATATTTGTTGTGGCTGCTCTACAGATGCACATGTACAGTTGTGCATCCACACCAGGATGGTGAGATGGGTTTTCAATTAGGCTGTTGTTTAGGATTTTTGGATAAAAATGTGCCTGGCAATCAGCTGTTGTACTGTGATTTAGCTGAAATACATTAGTTGCTTTTTCCAATACAAGTTAATGCACTAGCCCTTCAGTTTACTTGTTTATTGCTGATTTTGGCCCTTTGCCTTTTGGATTTCTGCTTTTTCATTCCTTCCTGAGACACTCGCTCTACTGACAGCTAGAGCCACTTGGTGTTTTCTCTTTTTCCGGCCAGAAGAAGAGTGGAATAACTCCCTCTGAGCTAATGCTGATATCACTTTCTGCAGTGACATCTCCAAGCAGATGTTCTTGTTTCAGTGACCAGGAACACTTCAGGTTTGTGTTTGTCTGCAGACTCCAGGGAAGGAAAGAAGGAAAGAAGGAAAGAAGGAAAGAAGGAAAGAAGGAAAGAAGATTGGTTTAAAACCCTTGTGCATGAAGCAATCTATGTGTCTCTGGATTTTCCAATGTCTTTTCTCATGGGGAGGGATGCCATAGTGAGATTCCCTTCTGGACATGGTCTAACCATATCACCTGTGGTCTGTTCCAGGTACCGGAATTGTGTTTATACCTACCGAATTCTGCCCGATAAAGAAAATAAGCTAATTGTCCAGGTAAGCCATCTCTGTACTATTTGGTCCCACAAAAATGTACTTGAGAACTGCTGGTTTTCAAAGTAATTCTAACACCAACAGAAAAAGGATATAAGGAATTAAACTAATATCAGGTCAGCACAGTGCTGGTCTCTGGTCCACTGCTGTGGAGATTTCAGTCTCTGGTTCGCTCCATAGCTGTGGCCATCAGTGCATTCCTTAACACACATGCCTTCAATTCAGTGGCACAGCCATGTTTTATATAACTGAGAAGCTCAGCACATGGAATGACTTTTCTTCTGAAGTCAACTTCTTATCAATACATCATGGATCTTTTCATTTCAAAATTGCAGCACAGTTACCTACACCCAGAGAATGTAAATTGAGTTCTGGTCTCAGGATCCAGAAAGTACCAAGATTGAGGGCAGGAGTTTCAGATGATCTGTTTATTCCTATTTTGATTTAGGTGCCTAAATGACCCACTTCCCCTTCCGGTGCCACCTCTCAGCCCCTTTTTTTTTAATATAAATCATGAAACTTGAGGTGGGGAGGGAGGCATGGTCTCCTATAGCCCCAAGAATTGGGCATGGGTTTACTGGACAACAGTGGGGGCTGCAGCCGACCCATGCTCTTGGCACAGTCAGTGCTGCATAGGCATTCCCTGCTAAACGGAATGGAAATGCCCATGTTACCCAGTCTGCCTTGCTATTCAGAGTTGTTCTACAATCATTCCTTTCCGTTTCAAATGACAACTAGCTTCCCACACTAGAAATCAGATTTCTGCCAACTTCATGAGCAGCTTACACATCTCCCATGCACCATGTTAGTTATGTATTTCCTCATATGCTTTGGGGTTATCAGAGTTTCTTTGAGATGTGCACTAAGAGGCAGCATATCTGAAACTAGAGTCATGAGTTAATGAGAACAGTTGAGTGCTGGCAGCTTGCTTTCAGCTGCGGGCTGTTGGTAAGAATGGTAGATTGTGTGTCCTGGGTGCACACATCCAGCTTGGCTCCATCAAGACCCACTTTTGGGTAGCTTGGGCTGTTCTCAGGAGCCCCACTCAGATGCAGCTCTGCACAGACACAGCTGTATTGCCTCCAAAGGTAATTCCAGGCCCTTGGCGCTGTGCTCCAGAGGACTGTGTGCCCAGGGCCAGCCACCGTGGCCCTGTCAGCTTTGACAGCTGGATTCCCCAAAGCCATTGAGATTCCTCTGCCTCACTTGCACTTCTGTTTCTGAGGAGGAACTGGCAGCAGGAGTCTATGCTGGACTTGACCTGGGTCTGTAGAGTTACTATGGCATGTCACCAGAGTTCTCTCTTCCTGGAGCACTGGGTGACACTGTGCACAGGAGCTTGTGCAAGCTCCTCCGGGTGCAAGCCTGGGACCAGCACCCAGTTGGAACCAATGACTTGCCATTCCCACCTGGCTCCACACACTGTGCTGCAGGCTCTTTGTAGTTATACTTGATATCCCCCCATCTTCTGATATATCCCAGCCATTCTGTCCTAAAGAGTGTGTTTTGGTGCATTTTGCGGGTGTGATGTGGTAGTGGTAAGAACTCAGAAGCTGATATGGTGTTTATCTTTGACAGTACCCAGAGCAGCTGCAGAGATCACGGTCTCACTGTGCCAGAGAGCTCACAAATGAAGCCCCACAGGCAAGGAGAGTGCTGGGGGACACCTGACGCCCAGGCAATGGGCACAACTATCTATGTCCCATACCAGCTCTGTGGCAGGGCCAGCATGGGACCTTGGAACTGCTAATGGTGTCCTTGCTCTTTGCATTGACAGCAGTATGATGAAGGGAACCTTAATTCTGAATAACTCTATATATGAGTTTTATGGCTTCTTTATCTTTTGGAAAACAAGCACAGAAATGATCCTATGTTGGGTTTGCCCCTGTGAGAGAGGAAGAAATGCAGGCCAGAGGGTATCTGCAAAGGCAGACACACAGCCCCACACTTTGTCCCTCCATGCCCTGGGCTAGCCCTGTCCCCTCCTTGTCCCTCAGCTGCCCCGCTGGCAGATCATGTGAGAAACACTGGACATGCAGCCTGGCCTGCAGCCTATTCTAGCAGGACACAGATGCCATGAGTGACAGGAGAGTTTGAAACCTGAGCAGAGAGCAATGTGCCTGTATGCAGCAACTCTCTGGAGAGCACTGGGCCACAGGCTGCTCCCAGCACCTGCCAGTGAAGGTCTGTGCAGGGAGTTCTGTGCGTTACAGCCCAGGAAGATGCAAGTCGCACTTCCCAATTTGTACTGGATCCGTGATTGTTTCTACTGTGACAAAGGGCCTGTTTTCATGTACAATTCTTGTCTGCAGAGTTGTATGTGTACAGTGCTCAGAGCACTGCAGCCATAAGAAATCTGTGTTTCTCTCTGCTGTAGCAATGGGCAGCTCTCATGCTGTATCAAGGTTTATGAACAAGCAATTTGTAAGGCTCTCTTGGGCCCCATGTTGTGATTGCGAGGGATTTCTCTTGTTCCTATGTCATGGAATGCAGAGGGACTGCGGTGGAGTTCCTTTGTAAGCTGGGTTGCCAGGAGCTGTAGGTTGAATATCAGGAGTAGGCTAAATAAAGTGTGTTGTTAACTCATGTTTTGAAGACATGACACCTCCTGCTTTGTGCTGCCTTATTCCAGTTCTGTGGGAGAGGCAGAAGAAGGGTGGAAGGCTTCTTCTGGCAAGAGAAAGATGCAGTGAGAGTTGTAATTGAAGCTCAGAGGAAAAACAGTCCTGTGTTCTTGGCTGCTGTTCTTGGTACAGTGTTCCAGCTAGGCCAGGCTTTTTTTTTGGTCGCTTGTCTATTGGGTTTTGGATAAAACAAAAACTACTTCATGTGTATTAAAAGATCTGATTTTTGAAAAGATTACTTCTTTGCAAGGATGTAAAAGCTATTGAATAGGATGGAATGTTGACAGTTGAAAAAATCCCATTGAAAAAGGAAAGGGTCTACTAATCCTGTGAGACTAGATCAGGTGTTAAATTAATACAGCAATCAGTAGATGCTTCTCATTTCTGGGTTTATAAAAATTATATAGGAAAGATTCAATACTCAATCCTGAGATTAGCCTGTATTAGTTACAAATATGAGCCCTGATCATCAATGCGACCTTTTTTTTTTACCTGCACAGTGCTTCTTCCTGAAAAAAGGGCTGTCTTCCTGCCCAGATCTGGGCTGTTGTCTGTCAGGAATTTTTCTTGATGACATCGGGTTCGAAGATCTGTCATATCACAGCTACATACACAGCACATGTGATTTGAGAGCTCTGCCACTCTGTGGAGTTTTTTCACCCTTAAAGCTGCAAGTTGCATCACTTTTTTTTTAAGTCGTGGAGAGTACGTTTCATTTTTCTCAAGCCTGGTCCCACCCTAGTGGAATGATAGTGTCATTTTTTTTGCATGGTTAAATTAACTATTCAAGGACAGGTGGCAGAAAGGGAGGTACACATTTTTGCATGCAAAGGTGCATTTTTGCATTCAGGCTGAAGAAAAAAATATTTGCATATGTCCTTCCAGTATTTTGTGGCATGGTTTGTGATCTGCCATTTAGATTTTACAGCACAAATGTGGAGCAAATCTGCAGCGCCTCTGCAGCAGTTAGCATGGTCAGGATTCTCTCTTGCCTGCCATATCTGGAATTCATCTGGTGTCCTCCTAAAGCATATTGAGCTGTAGAGGTCACTGTCACAGGCTGTTTTCTTTAAACACAAATAGAATTTTTGCCTTTCTTTTCTGATGAATTTTCTCCTTTCATTACTAGAGACTTCAGAATATATGAAAGCATGGCTTGGATGAATCAAACTTTCATCCTGCTGATGAAAACATATTTAAGGAAGGACGGTAGGGGTAATGAAAACCCCTTGAAACACAGGATCTGTAACAGCAAGTAGAGATCTTTAGGCTGAGTCATCAAGATAGTCATCAAGATATCCCTGCTAGTTTGCAGACTCTTGCTGTAGTAAGAGAGAACAGGAAGAGAGCAAAAAACACAGTTACACAGAGATCCAGGAACAGGGGCAGGAGGCTGGAAATAACTGCCCCTGTGTGAGCTCAGCTGCTGCCTGCCTGTGGGCAAGTCACAGCTGGGGTACTTCACTTTCTTCTCTGTGAAGACAAATATGATTTTCCCTTGCTCCAATGAGGAGACATAATTAATGTGTAGTTATTGAATGTTTGGGGATTAGCTAAACGTAATCATGTTTGTGCAAAGAGGGGTGAAGCAGCAAAGGAATCTTTGGGCATCACAGGATCAAGCTAAACACCAGAGACAAACTAAAGACACTAAAATTGTCTTCTTCAACTAGACATCTATGGTCAGTTCTTGCCATCCAGATTCACAGAAGATATAACTTTCCTGTGGTGTCACAGAAAGCATCTCATTTATTCAACTGGCTGAGGTGTCAATATGACCCTCATCACTGCCCACTCTGCATTCCTTATGACCTTAGCATCCCCTCAACAAATGGGGAACTTGGCCCAGTCGAGGCTTGGGTTACCGAAAATAATTTTAAACATCTGTCCCTGGCTGACCTTACCAGGATTAGAGGATGTGTGTGATACATCAGTATTCAGCCCCCCTCATTTTGGATGTGCAGTCAAAGCTGTCACATAGTCAAAGCTGAGTTGTATCTATAGTCAGCATGAAATAAATCAGTTTCTCATCTGGGTGGGCTAAACTGTCCTTGGTAGGTCCTGTCTCTGTTGCCTAAAGACCACCCCCTTAAACTGCGAAACTTGGCAGGCTGCAGTCTGGTGAGGATATTCCCAGTACAACTGACTCTTGTTCCACATGAGAAGGCCCTGAGGTCAAGAGCTGCTGTTGAAAACCTCTGGTACTGCCCTTGCCTAATGCTTTACCCTCTATTGCCTTCATATACTTCACCTTCAAAGGGTCATTGCCAAGAGTATAACCTGCCTCATGAGTGAGGATGCTTGATAGAGGTGCTGAGAAGGAACAAGACACTGGTCTCGGCTGGTCAGTGAATATGGACTGGAACAGGGTAGGGTGGACTTTGATGTCCTTTGATTTCTGGTGCATCTCAAACAGGAGTTCACAGCTCGTGTTATCTGCTGGTGCAGTGAAATCAACCATTTCTTACGGGTAGCTAGACTGCATCTTATGTTCTGCTCGTAGTCTGCCAGATAACACTTCACAGGTAACTTGTAGGATCAAGCACTGGCCTTGTGCCACTGTGTGTGAAGGCTGGGGGAGATATTCTGATGGACAGATGGCAACACTACACAAACAAGGCTGGCACCAAAGATGTCCTTTGTAAAAGCCACTGAGAGAGTGAACCCACTAGTTACAGAAGCAGCTTTGGCTTGTGGATAAAGGTGGAGTTTCCTTAAGAAACTGGGGCACCTGCAAAGCAGCCTTTTGGTAGTTGGTGCAACCTCATCTTGAGTTCTGTGGGCAGTTTCAGGTACAATATAAAAAAGACATGAAACTATTGGAGAGTGCCCAGAGGAGGCCATAAAGATGGTGAAGGGACTGGAGGGGCCGCATGAGATGTGGCTGAGGGCACTTGGTCTGTTCAGTTGGAGCAGAGGAGACTGCGGGGAGACTCATCGCAGTTACAACTTCCTTGTGAGGGGAAGAGTGGGGGCAGGTACCAATCTCTTCACTCTTGTGACCAGTGGCAGGACCCGAGGGAACGGCTGGAGCTGTGTCAGGGGAGGGGCGGGCTGGATATCAGGGAAAGATTCTTCCCCCAGAGGGTGGTGGGGATCCCCAGGGAATGGTCACAGCCCCAAGGCTGCCAGAGCTCCAGGAGTGTTTGGACAATGGTCCCAGGCACTGGGTGGGGTGTCTGTGCAGGGCCAGGAGTTGGACTTGATGATCCTGTGGGTTCCTTCTAGCTCAGCATATTCCATGGTTCAATGGTTCTATAATCATGTGCTGTGTGGCAGAGTCTGGCCTCAGCCTGCGGAAGGCGAAGCCTCACAGTGCTTTCCTGTATGCATGACCTGGTGCTTGACCAGGTTTGGTTTTTTCTTGTGTTACCCTCAAGTCTGCTCTTCCATTCCTGCTGCTAGCTGAGCTCTTGCTTCAGGCCAGGTCCTGTCTTGAAATGTTGTGGGCTGCTAAGGATAGAGGCTCCAGCCACCCACAGTGCCTTAAATGCTGCTTATATCTCTTGTCTGCCCCAGAGGAAAGGGAAGAAATAGAGCTTTCCTGGAGCAGAAATAGGAACCACTTTATATTTTTGAGCAAAATGGATTTTTTTTTTTAAAAAAGTGCTTTCACGTGAAATGTTTCATTTTGATTTTGAACTTTTTAGAAGTGATCATGGTGTTGCCAGGATGTTGAAGAAAAGTATTGCTTCAGATGTAAAAATTGCATCACCTTTTTGAAAAAGTCCAGATAAGCAATTCTGAACTTGAAACCTGTCTTTGTTTGAAAGACAGGTGTCTGCCGAGAAAGGCAGGAACCTCCCTTGGAATGGAAAATATGATCCCCTTCCCTCCAAATTCTTATAACTTCGAAATTATGGGGCTTTCAGGTAAAGATACGGGGAAAGGAATAACAGTTCTTTACTAGAATATATACATACATATATATAACAAGACAAACTAACAACAACAAACAGAACCAGACACCAAACAACAGCCTTCTCTCGGCTGTCGAGCACTTTCCCCTTTGGTGTAGTTATGGTTGCAGCCGGCAGGGGCGCTGGTGGCTCCCGGCCGGGCAGGGCAGGTGCGACGATTCCCCCGCGGCTGCAGGGGGCGCTGTGGCGCGAGCTCGGCCGCCTCTCTGCACGTGGGTGATGGCGGGCGGGCCGGCAGGAGAGAGGGATAAGGAGCTTCCTTTGCAAACCCCCAGGGGCAGGCGGTTCTGGTGCCCCTCCGGATGGCGAAACGGGCAGCAGCAGGAATCTCGGAGCAGTGGCTGGAACGGCAGAGGCAAGGAGGCCCCCAGGGGCAGCGAATCGAAGTGCAGCACTCAGCCCTAAGTGGTGGCAGAGGCAGAAGGAGCGGGGGGTCCCAGCGGGCGCTAGGCGTCAGGCTAAAGTGTGGCAAAAAACCCGAAGCAGCAGCAGAAAATGGCCAGGGCTGTGCAGCAGCAGCCGGGCTCCTGAAAGCAGCTAGGAGACGCTCCCTCGAACAGGGGAGGAGTTTTCTCCTGAGGCACCCGAGTAGATGGTGAAGGTCCTTTCCAGTGAGATCGGGTGTTAATAAGGTCCCAGTCCAATGGCCGCTCTTAGGAGCAGAGGCTCACCCATGGTAAGGAAAGAAGCGCGAATTCTCCCTGCAGCAACAGCAGCATCATCTCCCCTCCAATCCCGAGAATGAGTGAGGACTTGAGCTCAGTCCCTCACCCTCCAGGCAAAATCTCACGGTATTTCTGCACTTCGAAAGAGAAAGCCCTCGAGCTGAGAGACTGCAGCCAGCTGCACCCTTCCATCTCCTCCTTGGCTACATCTTTTGTCTCTCTTAAGTATCATCGTTATCATCTCTTAGGCAACAAATGGGAGAAAATTCCCTGAGAGAAAGGAAAAAAAAAGGAAAAATCCTAACCTCCAATATCACCTTTTTTTTACATTAATAGGGGGAAAGGGTGTTGAACAAAGACTATGCCTTGCATAGCACATGCTCCAAGCCCCTTCATTTTTTTAATAACTTTTTTTTTTGCTTTGAGCAAAACTGTTTGACCAGCTTCAGAGTTTTGTGGATTACCTTGTTTTGAGAAGGGATCATGAAAAGCTGCCTTCTTCTCATGCTGTACAAGAGACTGTATTACAGTAAGGAAAACATTAGTGGTTTTAAAGTTGCAGCCTGTCTTTTTCTTTCCTCTTCCCCTCCCTGGGCTGTCCTAGCTGCCCAGCTCTTTGACTGAAGGCAGCAGTGTGTGTGCATCTTCCTGCTCCCCACTCTGTGGGGAAACATGGGAAATGTTCATTTTGCTATCATAGTGCCAGATCATCATTCCTGTGCGCATGAGCACTCGTTGCATTTGTGCTGAAATCACTATTTTAAAAAATTACTTACATTTATACTTATTGCCTGTTGCAAAGGGAGAGCCTGACTCTTTCTACTTGTGGGTTTTGCTGACTTTGGTGAAAATTATAGATGCCCTGGCAGCACTGTTTTACAATGAATGATAATATAGCTTTTTTTTTTTTTCCTTTTTCTGGTAATTTTCTCCTAGTCTGACACGGGGCTTTGTGCAACAGGAAACAAATGGTGCTGTGTGAGCAGTTAGAAAGCAGGCCAGCAGCAGTGACTCACTGTTCCAACTGACATTAAGTGCAGATCACCAGTGTGCTCTGCAGCTCCCAGGAGGTAGGAGAAGCCCTAAACACTGTATAGGGTTTTCTGCTGAAACCCTCTCTCCCCGGTGCAGTTCTAGAAACACATGTTTTGGGAATAATCTTGATTTATACACTGTATATGGGTTGACTAAATACGCCAGAACAAACAAAATTCTCCTGGGATGGGCAACACGTACAATGAGAAGGCTGCCTGTCACGTCACTGTCAGCAGGATTGTGCCTGCTCCTGAGCAGGATTTGTTCTGGCTTCTGTTTATGAGTCCTGCAGGGTGGAGCTGGGGCAGAGGCCCCATCCTGTGTGCAAACCTGCTCTGGAGCATAGGCTGCTGTCCTGCTAGCAGCATCTGATAAGAGCTATGAGTTTAGATCAGTTCCTGCTTTCCTGGCATCACTGCTGCTGTCACCAATGTCAGAGACACTGTCTGCCTGTGCCATATGCAGTACCAAATCCATTGTCAGCCCTTTGCAGAGAGATGCAAAGTTTTTGTTGTTCTCTTTGTTCCTGCACTGTAATCTCAGTGTGCTGTGCTGCTCTGGCACATGTGGCCATGGAAAGGTTTTGTGTAAAAGGACTTTGTGATTTGCTGTGGACTGCGCTAAACTATCTGTATCTGATCAAAACCTTTTTACTGGGAAATTGCTCTGGAGCTGGTTTCATTGGGTGATAAAGCAAAGTAAAACACTTCAGGTGAGGTTCAGCCATCCACCACTTACAGCTTCTGTCACAGCTCTGCGAGGGTTTTGTGCCTGCTCAACTCTGATGATGCAACCTCATGAGCTCCAGTGAAGACAGGGCAGGCACAGGCCTGCCCAAAATGCCACTTGCAGGTTGCACACAGGCAGTCTCAAGAAAAGATGAGAATGGAACAGATTTCACCTGAGTTAGCTCTTACCGCAGAAAACTCACTGTGCTCGTGGGACTCTGTTGGCACTACAGGGCTGAGAGATAATCAGGGTGATCACTTTTCTTTGTTAGAAAGAAGGGACAAGTGAACAACCATGTATTGAAACATGGTTAGGGCAGCACATTTCCAGTATGTCCAAAACCATAATTTAATTATATTAAGCTTCATTTTATTACCAAAAATTGTAGATGTTGAAATTTGAATATTTTCCAATATAATTTAATGTGGATTTACATCAGTTTGCAAAGCACTTTACATGTGGGACTGAAAATAATTTACAATTAGGGCTTAGCAAAATCCATATATTTCATGTTTCTGCAAACTATCCAAATCTGTTTATACAAGGAAAATGTTTTTTCCATTCTTGCATCTGAGGTAGGAATGAACTTAATGCGCTACACAGGTTTTGGAAAGCTGAAAGAAGCAGCATTTAATAAGAGAACTATGTATTTCCTGAAACATGCACATTCCTGCTACTGAATCTCTCAGTATACAAAATTCTTCATATAAACAAACCATATCCAGCTTTTGTCTAGTTTCAACCCTTCCAGAATGTTTCCCGTTTCCTGAAATTAAAAAAAAAAATTTCAGAGAATATGGTTTAAATCAAGTTAAAGTGATATTACTTTGTTTTTCAACATTCAAAAAATGTAATCAGGTATTTGGAAGCTAATGCATGCCATGAAGTGAAATCCCTTTTCCTTTTATATGGATGTGCTATCAGACAAAATCTCCCTCTAACAAGTGAAATGCAAATGAGTGTCATCAATTTCTTTTGCTGTTTGCTCTTCAATAAATGTGTTATGTTGTAAAGCTTTCATCACGCTCAAACAATTGAAAATTGCAAATAGCCAATCCTCGCTGAAGGTACAAAGCATCTTCCAGGAGCTGCAAAATCCTTCCAGATTCAGAAGGTAAGGATTAGGGCTGTTACACAGTAAACAGTTTAACAATTACTGGTTTAGAAGAGTAATTGTTTCACCTGTTATCCTTTGGAAAGGCTTTGACCACCCAAAATCACATACCTAGCAGCTCTTTCCTACCACACTGGATCTTCCCCCTGCTCTGTTACAAGAGCTCAGGCGTGCAAACAATCGAGTTACAAACATGTATAACCCTGAGATGAGCCCCTGGGACATACCCACCTCAATGTCTCCTGGACTAGCAAAAGGAAAATTTTCCTGAAATTTTGAAACTCCTATGGCACATGAGAAAAAACAACTGAAAACTTACGCAAACAACATTATCAACAAGGAAATACTCTCATTTTGCAGTAATTTGATGGATATTAGCTTTAATGCTATCAGTCACATATTGTTTAAACCATTTGATTGTCTTATCCTTTATATATTTGTCATGGTTTGACACTGGCCAAATGCCAGGCACCCACAAAGGCCATTTGCTCACCCTCTCCTGCTACAGTTGGGCAGAGGAGAGGGAAAAAAAAATTAATGAAGGGCTGATGAGTTGAGATAAGGACTGGGAGAAAACACTCTAAGGGCAAAACTGGTTAAAATATAAAGGTATAAGGTAAATTTATTACTAACAGAGTCAGAGGAGGATAATGGGAAGTAAAATATGCCTTTAAAACACCTTTTTCCCCCCCAGCCCCTCCCTCTTTCCCACTGACAGCACAGGGAGACAAGATGTGGGGATTTTGGTCAGTTAGTCACCCAAGATCTTTTTCTGTTCATTCAGGGAGAAGAGTTTTTCCTCCGTTATGCCGTGGGGTCTCTCTCACGGGAGACAGTTCTCTGTGAACTTCTCCAGTGTGGCTGCAATCTCACGAGCAGCAGTCCTGCCAAAACTCTTGCAACATGAGTTCCTCCCACAGACAAACAGTCTTTCCAAAACTATTGCAGCGTGGGTCACTCGTCCACGGGGTGCAGTCCTCTAAGGACAGGCTGCTCTAGTTTGGAAGCAAAGGCCCTCTCTATCTCTGGAAGCAGAGGCCCTCTCTCTCCATTCAGGTCTGTCACTGGATCACAGCTCTCTCCAGCATCCACCCACTCTGGCATGAGCACTTTTCTCATGGGCTGCGAGTGGATTTCTGCATTCACTGTGGACATCATGGCTTACAGGGGGACACAGTTTGTTTCACTATTGTCCTCACCACAGCCTGCAGAGGAATCTCAGCTCCGACGCTTTGGAGTACTTCCTCCTCCTCTTTTTCCACTGACTTTAGTGTTGCTATGTTGTTTTCCCTCACATGTCCTCACTTCTTCCTCTTCTCTGATTAGAAGAAAAACTGCTGTTTGTAGGTACCGTTGCCAACAAGTTCCACCAATTCAAAGATTCTTGCAGGATCCTGCAGTGCCAAGAGGTTGATTTCATCTAGGTTCTGCATCGGGGAATCGCTTGCCATGTTTCTGCTGCCGGCCAGGCAGCCCCGCCACCACCACATGGGCAGTGGCAGCCGCTGTGGCGCTGACGCTGTTTAACATCTCTCTTCATGCGGGGCGCTGGGAAGGAGAAGCCGCTGCCACCACCCCTGCCCTTCTGCCCGTGATGTGGCTGGCCAGGGGCAGCCAGGCAGGCAAGGCTTGCCATGGGCCACGCTAAGATGGTGGCAGCCGCAGGGCATTGCCACAGGCTGTGCTGGGATGGCCCCAGCAGTGGTGCCTCATGACCCCTGGAAAAAACTGCGCTTGTGCTGTTTTGATTTTCTTCTTAAACATGTCATCACAGAGGCATTATCAACCTCTCTAATTGGTCCAGTAGCATGTCCATCTTCAGAGCCATCAAAGACTGGCTCTGTCAGACATGGTGGAAGGTTCTAGAAGTTTCTCACAGAAGCCACTTCTGTGGCCCTCCCTCGCTACCAAAAACCAGGCTGTGCCAAATCAACACAATATTTTATATTTCCAGAGATTTCTGATGAAGCTTCATAACTCAATTTCAGGTATTCAGGAAGACAATAGATTATTTCCCTCTCAGCTGTGTGGTAATGAAATGCTGTGTTCTGTTGCTTCTGTGCTTTGAGGAATGATGGGCCACAGAGGAAAGTGCTCATTTACAGGCAAGTCTTGAGTTGTTTTCTCAAAGAAAGATAAGTTATCATATTGTTGGTGCTGTATGAGGCTTTTTGTCCTGATCATTTAAGATAGGAATGAGTCATGGAAAACAGATACTAGATTTGTTTACAATGAGCCTTATGGCAAATATTGCCATCACTAAAAAATTGTTTCCACACTCATTACTGACAGGGTGATGCCCTTTCTTCTTCAGAGATCTACCTTGATTTGCTGATGAGATGGATGATTGAAGGCTGCATCCCTCTCCATGCAGACATGGAACTCAATCAGCACATCACAAGTGACACTTAGGCTCCAGTTAGATCTTGTTCACTCAGTCTCCACTGCACCTGTGGGGAATGGGACCGATACACCCTACATGGGCTGCAGCATATTGCTGACATAAATATAAAATACAAAGATACAATCACCTTTGAATATCAACTGAAAGTATTGTCCTGGTTGCACTTGTTTTAGGTAAATGGAGTCTGCTTCACCAATACTCTTCAAATTTACCTTTTGGCGGTTGAAGTTATTATAGCTTTTAAACGAAATTTAGCATCCTTGAGTTTTCAGATTGCTGCATAAACACACGGAAGGCTTGATTTCAAATGACAAAATGGTTTAGGGAAACAAAACAGACTTTAGCAAAGGTCGGTCAGACTCAGTTGTTCCAGTCCCTCTGAAAGAATGAAGTCACAATGCAGCTTTTGGTTGTTCCCAGACCTTTGCCCCGCTGTCTGACTTCTTATGTCTTCAGTTTGTACTTCTATCAGAGTTTTCAGTCTTGGTTCTCCTCTGAAAATCTAAAATGGTTGAAGTCTGTTCCATCCCAGGGTTCTGAAGCTGTCCCTCTGCAATATTTTAAAAGCCAACACACAGCACAGCTGAGTTCAGCAAACCTCATGAGCAAAAGATGGTGAAGCTCCCCGTGGGCTGGGATTGCTGTCTCTTAGCAGACTGGTAAGCCTGAGTTAAAATTTCCAAGTAACTCTGCATTAAGCCTTATTCTCCAAAACTTGACAGGCCTGTAGTGACCTGTGCTGTTTAACAGCCTTAGTATTAAGTGTTCCTTGTGACTAGACATGGCAGGAGCCACAGGCAGGCACTGGTTGCTCACAGAGCACTGTTGTCATTGTACATTCCTGTGCATGCAAACCCAGAAACTCTGAGTCCAATTTTAAGGGGCCAAGTGTAACAAAAAATGTGTAACATCCGCTATTTTTATTCCCGAAGAGCGGTTCGGGGGAGAACATAAAAGGAGAGAGTTTGAAGGGTGTTTTCTTTCTGGTTTTAGTTTTGTGGTTAGTTTTGCTAAATGATGGTGCTCCTTCAGGCTGTGTTCTGTATCTGTTCAGTCAGCAGGTATGGCTCAGGGCTTCCAACTGACTGAGTAAGGGTTTGCAGTAACCGAATGAAATAAGGGACAGGCCCTTGAAAGAAACGACAAGTGGTCACCCTTAGTGTCACAAAAATAGAAATCAGTTGCTGTTAGCTAAAACCTGAGAAATTTTGCAGACTGAAGACAGGAAATTGTAACTAAGGTGCCTACTCTTACTGTGCATTGCTTAGGGGTTTGAATTATGCAATCCCAGAAAATGATGCAGTTCAATGTGGTGCATGCAGCTGCTTCCCATGCACCTTCTGCCTGCATTGCTTTGCTTTGCTTCAGCAGCATATCTTCAATAAGTATTACCTCTTTAATCTTACATTTTCCCTTTCCCACTGGATAGTTTATGTAGTTTATGCATATTTAGTGCTTGGTGACAGTTGAAATTGGGATTCATTCAGCCGAGAGGACAATGGGGAAAGCAGAGAGCTGATTATGGATCCTCCACTGTCTGCTGCACTGGTTGGAGAAGATCTCCAGGAACTCAATGTAAGACTGATGTGGGCTGAGGGATCCTGCCCAGCTGTGCAGGCAGAGCCATTGCGGGCATATCTTGACCTGTTTCATGGAAAAGTTCTTTCTCCTAGGACTTCAAGCACCACACACGGTTGCCTGGGTATGTATTTATTGCCTTCTCCAGAGGGAAAAGCTGAAGGGAGCTTGGGAATTTCCATGAGACGCGAATAACCTGCAGTAGTTCTCCCAGCCCAACTAATGTCAGCAAAGAGCACTGACAGAATCACAACGATGACCTCCACTAAGTGCCTTCAGAAACAATGACGGTGGTACATTTGCTGCCTTGGGTGCCTTAATAGCTCTTGGAGACCCATGTCTTACCAAGACAAGCTTGTCTTGGTAAGCACTAGAGCTAGATACTTTATGAAGAAGTGAAAATGGAAATTTTCATTTGACTTCAGGTGTTGAAGCTCTTTGGTGGAAAACCAAAAAGCACAGGGCTTGTGATAAAATTACAAAAGTTCTTAGAAGTAGCACACTCCAAAACTTTTACTTAAATTCCACCCACACACTACAGAAGTGCTAAAAAAATTGCATCAGATCCTCATGGATCTGCAGACCGTGCTCATTCATCGCCAACCCATTTGGAACTGTACTGTTGTTTGCTTTTTGTTGATGTAAATCTTATTTATTATAACACAGAGAAATGCTGAAAGGGTTGTTTGCTCAGCAGGTTTCTCTTGGTGCTACAATCTGAATCATTGTGTGCTGTATTGGCAAAATCTTTTTTGAAGGCCAGAGTTTGAATGGTTTATTTTGTGTGAAGAACTATCCCAAGTGCATGGTCTTGGTGCTTTCTAGAATTGTTTGGTGTTCTTCCTGGCTTCTAGCTATCTATATTAGTTGAATATTTGTCAATTAACATACTTTTTATGTGAACCATGGAGTGCTGGGGCAGAGTGGAATGGGGTCTTTAAGTAGGACCTGAGTTCATTATTTTTATGATCTACGTCTTTATCGTGTGTGGAGAATGCCAGTTCAAAAGACTTCCACTGATCCTTTACCTTCCAGAGCTTCTAATATGTTTTTCTTTAGGATGTAGAATTTTGACAAGGAACTTAAGATAAAAATCTGGCAGCCAATTATACTCTGCTGAGAACTCCTTTCAATATTCCTTTCCTCCATCACACTCTCCTAATTTGCAAATGTCCCAATTCTGCCATGGGAGCACTGCCTACCTGTGAACACAACCAGTCTTTGGGCTGCCAGAACGAAACCTGTATGAGATCACAGAGAGGAAAACTCTTGCAGGGCCAGACAAGATCAACAGTGGCAGATATGAGAGTCAGGATCTTCTTTAGGATTAACTGCAACTGGGCTCACATTCCACACACAGAACATGTTAAGCATTTGAAACTAATGCATTGTGTTTCTCAAGTCCTTTCTGTGACACTGCATATAGGAAAAAGTAAGATGGTCTTTTCCAATGTTGGAAACCTTCAGCATTCCCATTTTTTTATAATGTTTAATAAGAATGGAATTATGATGCAATGTGATTAATTAATACACAGAGTCTCTTAAGTCAGTATCATGCTTGAAGAAATTGAGCTTGTGGTAGTATGTACTGGCATCCTTCAATTGCACTGGAGGAACAGAGGGAATTTTATAGGATTGACAATACAGTAATTTTCTTTTTTTCCCCTTTTTTAGCTCAGACTCTTTTGATGTCTGATTTTCAGCCAGGATCACAAGCTAGAAGTAATATGTACTTAGTTGTTATTAAATTGTAATTCCTTGTTTCCTTCCATGAATCATCTCTTTCAGAAATTCTGAAACCTTCTTTTCCAGAACTCTCTGAATTCCATGATTTTCACCCAAAGTCCTAAAAGGTGCCTGTAGCAGAAGTGACATGTATTAGCAAACTTGAATATCAGGACCAAACCAAATGTGAAATGAGACAAAAAGTTTCCATCATCTCTTACCTTGGAGGAGACAGGGACCGTTCGCTTTCCATTCCCTCCAACATTATTCAAGTTGTATGACTTATGACTGCACTTACGCTGTGCTATTCTCCCCAAAATTTGTATGATCTTTTTCCAAGTGAGGAAGCGCTGCTCTGGTCACCCACCAGCATCCTCTGCCTATGTTCCCTGGATTCCTCCCCTTACCTCTTCTCTCATGCTTAGTTCCCTGGCAGAGGCCCTCTCGCTGAGCTTTATCCAGCAGCAGAACTCCCTTGCCAGCCCACAAGTTCGCACTTATTATTAAAGTTCATATCTTTATTGACCCTCCAGGTCACATGAGCCCTCTTTTCCTCAGCCACACACTCGCTTCTCTCCCTTTGTGCTCCTAGGTAGCTCCATTTCTTCCAAATCCCAGGTGTTGCATTCAAATTAGAGTACATTTCTGGGTGGCTTATATTTTGGAAAGTAGCTGTTTCTCCCAGCTGTGATTCCTGTCTACGATCCCATTTTTGTGAAATGTTCCTGAAACTTTTTAGCACAAGATTTGATCTAAAAATAAGGCAGGTTTGCTAACAAAATAAAACTGAAACACAGCCAGGTCACTATAAAATGCTTTTTAAAATAATTTACCAGAAATTTCTTAGCTCTTAGGTTCACTTCTTTAGTGAAATACAAAAAGCTTGCCTACATGAAAGCCAAAAGTCAATTTAAAAGTGCCACCTGGACTTCCTAGCTAACAGTCTTGAGGACAACTTTTTTCCCAAACCTCAAAACATTTTTTTTTTCCAAATCTAAAAGGAGAAAAGTTCCTGCCAGCCTTTCTCACCACTGACCTTTCTCAGGTCGGTAGAATTGACCTGATTTACTGCTTCTATTTAAGCTGGTGGGTATTGCAAGTATTTTGTAACTTTGAAAACTTATTGCCTGTTACTGAAATGCCTATGTATGTGTTTAAATACCTGTTTTAAGGCACTCTAGTTAGAAAAGATGTGCCTTAAGCAATATAACCAGATGATCAGTTTCCTAGTTCCTCCTTGTGCCTTGGCATAGGAAAGGAAAAAACTTCCTCTTCCTTCTGAGGGCCCCAGACTTCCTGTGCCATCTATTTATACAATTGTTGTAATGAACCCCAAATTCCTTTCCTAGTTTAGCATAGGCTTTAAATCTTTTTACTTCATGTCTTTATACTCCACTTGCAGCTTCTCTTAAAGTCATGTTCAGGGCTGCTCCTCACTAAACCTGTGTTTGGAGTGTCTTTGGCAAAGTGTTCTCTTGGCCAGATGGCATTACTTGGATACACCAGATACAAAGGACGACCAAATTATCACAGCCATACAAAAACCTGTTGAAAAGTTCAGGTAGTTGAATTTGGAAAGGGTGTCACAAGATTTAACCTAGTGATTAAAGGCATTAGTTGTACCTGTCCTCATGAAATGAACAGCCTAGAAGCCAGTTCAGCAAGAAGACAAGAGCAAGTTGTAGCTAGTTGTGCTCAACCATTATACATTGAGCATACAGAGGATTGGAGGAAATTGAAAACTGGAAGGACATGCAGAATTGGGGGCAGGCTCTGGGGGACAGGAGACACCAAGACATTCTGTGGGAAAGAAGGTTCATAGCCGAAAGGGCCGGAGTCAGAAATGGAAGGTCTAAAAGTCGTGGTTTGGGATGCAGTTGAAATGGCAGGGCTGGTGGTGAAAAGCATGGTCATGTTCAGCTTTACCCATGGTCTTCAAGGGTTCTGTATCTGGATAAAGGAAGGCGGGAGATTTGCAGAGGGCTTCCCGTAGTCACAGAGTTCGGGGTGGAAGGAGGTCTTGCAGGTGTCTGAGCCCAGCATTACCCTGGTTTTGGGCTGAGGCAGGATCAGACACTCGCTAGCTGGCTGTGAGGAGTACCTGGGTGCATGGCACTGCTGTCCCCTGGGGACTTCCAGCATCTCTGGTTGCTAACTTCTTTAGAAGAGAATTTAAAACTTGTAAGACTGCTGCTGTGACATCTCCAGGCTGTCCCTTTGCCAGACCATACAAGTCCCTTTCTTCTGAGCTTTCTATGTGAATCCCCTTGTCCAATTCTTCAGTCTTCCTTGGAAATTTTCCTTGGGACTTTCTATGGTACTTTACATGTTCCATAAGAATTGGTGCCCCAAGCTGGCCACAGCAGTCCAGCTAAAGCCTTACGGAACTAAGTACAACAGAAGAATTTCTTGTTGCATCTTGCACAACACTCTCATTAATAGATCTTGGAGAGACTTCTGCTTTGAATGCAGCTACCCGCTATAAAATTGCTGCTCAGTCTCTGATTCACTGTTCTCCAGATTCCTGTATACAACTCTGCTGTTTTGTTGGCTGTTCCCTAAATTGCATGTATTCACTAAGTGTTTTTTTTCTCTATGTTGTGGCTGCCATCAGCACAAAGCTGAGGTACCAGCGGGGATGCTGGAAGAATCCCCATGGAAGGAGAGCCTGCCCTCCACGCCTCTCTGGTGTCCTGGGAACACATTTCTGGGGATGTGGTGTGTTGCCGTGGAGATGACACTTGCCATCCACGTTTATAATGACTTGAAACCATTCACTTTGCAATTAAAACAAGATCTATCCTATGATAACCCTGAGGAAACAGCTACTTACTAAATGCAGGCACGGGGGGTGGGAAGTAGATTTCATTGTTGGCTCTGCTGGGGTGGCTCCAGCTTGCTCTGCGCTGCCCTGTCCTGCTCTGGTTTGTTCACAGTGCCCTGTTCTGCCTCTGCTTCCTGTCTCAAAATCCAGAACAAGCTTGTGTAAAGTTTAGGCTTCGTTTTGCCTCGCTCCTGTCATCCAGTTCAGTTGTCTGGAGGATGTTTATTAATAGTTTACCATCAATCCAGTTTTTGGTAGTGTGCTCCACAACCATCTGCAACCTGACTCAATACCAGTACTTCATTATCCACCACCACTTTTTCTTCCCCACTTATAAACCTTTGCCACAAGTTCAAGCGTGAAGAAAGCAGATGTCCCAGCAGATGTCCCAAATTTGTGCTGCTCTCCTCACTTTCTGGCAGAGACCAACCCTCAGGGAGGTCATCTGGCAACCTGTGTACTCACAGCAACATTACTGAACCAGACTTTCCGTGTTCAACTGATGCTGCTCAGGCATCATCCTTGCAGTCCCGGGAAGTGCTGTCTGGAAACACACCACAGCCTTGGCCATAGTCCTATTGCTCTGTGGCTGGGAGCAAAATGATGACCTGTTGGATTTGGAGAGGCTCATGCAGCACAGGCGGTGTCTGAGTACCTTGCACTTGTGTGCCAAACAATGTGACTGTTTTCTGTCACGCAGGCTTTGTTCTCATCCCCTCCCTAAGGGGAGAAGCAAGTGCAACAAAGTCTTGCTTTTACTGTTCTCTCCGATTTCAAACAATGTGCAGTGTTTGCTGTGCCTCTGTGCAGAGGGAGGCAGTGCAAATCAGGGTGCCCTGCTCTCTTGTGGGGAGTGGGGATGTTTAGGGAGTGTTTGAACTGGGAGGAACTTGTTTCATAGTGCAGGCAAAAAGGCAGAGATGGCTGCTGGGCACAGCTGTGTGTTGGAGGGGTGCAGCCCTTCCTGCATGCTTCCTCTGTTGAGGTCCTTGCAAATAATAACAATTATAATACAAAAGAAAATGAATGAGAATAATCCAGTGATTTTGCTTCCAGACTCTCATGATAACTGAGCTGATGTGTGGCAAGGTGGTGCCACTGCCTTTTGTGGTATGGGGAAGGATCCTCAAGCTCCCCCACCATGAGTGTGTGCTGAGCAGGTTTGAGGCTGCCCATCCTTCCCTGTGTGCTTGGCCGTGGCTGGTCAGAGCTCCCGACCCTGCTGGTTCCCTATTTTCTTATTTCAGCTCTCACTATCTCTGTGCAGCTGCTCGGGCCACATGTTCAGATCTTTGCTGAATTCTGTCTTAAAATATGAAATGCTGTCCTTTATTTTACTGTGTGCCATGGGGAGTTGGTCCTTTTTCTCTTGGCTGGACCTGGGGAAGGTGGGCTGTCAGAGGAGCTGGCACTGCTCGGATGGAGGCTGCTTGTCTTTGGGAATGACCATCTGGATTCAGATGCATGCAAAGCCCAGCTCCTCGAAATGGCCACAAATTCCAGTTATCCTTCAGGGAGGAGAAGGGGGGCTTCATCAAGAAACGTGGCTGGGGGCAGTGGGCCAAGTTAACAGAGTAGAAAGGGTGCATAACAGCAGAGCCTCTTTGCTCGTGTGCACCCACCTAGGCTGCACAAGAGCTAGGGCCGATGGCCATGCTGGGAAATTTGAGCTGGAACACAGGCTTCAGACTGTGCAGTGAGTTAGAGGAAGGAGGCCTGTTGCAAAATGCTCCTTCTGCTTACCATAGAGACCAGGACGGTTTCAGAGACTGAACTATCCTTGGCAGCAAAAAGTGCTAATTCACCCTTTCCTACAGCTTCTATCAAGACTCTGTTTGGCCTTAAAAGAGCTGTTCAGGGCAGTCTGTCTTCCTGCAGGCACCCTGGGAGAGCAGGAGCTGAGGGACAGAACAAGGCTCAGAAGACAGTGTTTGGGCACTGAGGGTGGCAGGGATGCTGTGCGAGGACGGGATAGGGGCCTTCAGGCACAGTCAGGGGAGATCTGGGGAAGCAGGCAGGTGGTGAAGTAGCAAAGGAAAGTGGAGGAGGAGTTTGGAAAGAGGAGTGGAGTAGGCTGCAGTAATTCAAGAGGTGAGAGAGCGCCAACAGCAAAGCTTTCCTCCTACAGGGATGCACATGGCAAACCCTGACCCTGTTTGTCCTTGGTGTTTTTTAGGGTCTCTGTGCGTGCTCTGATGAGGCTGATGCCTTTTCCCAGGTGCCCTTTGGCGTAGCTTAGGGCAAAGCAAGCCACCCCAAACCTTGTGCCTCATGAGCTCCAGCCCATCTATGGGGGCTGCAGGTGGGCGGAAGGCAGCCCAGGCAGGGTAATCCAGAGGGTGAAGTGTGGTTAACACTGCCATGGGCAGGGCACGGAGGCTGAGCGTGCTGCCATCCCACCACCAGAGCTGCTTAACAGTGCCCTCTGGGCTACTGGGGGGCTGCTGGTCAATGAATAATCACAAAAATGGGGATTTCAGAGCAGAAGAAGGTACTGCATGGAAGATGAACAGAGAAGCATGGAAGACTGGCTGAACTATTCCAGGTCTGTTCCAGTGCAGCACTGTGAGTTCTGGATCCTTTCATATGATGGATTAGAGTTGTTTTTTCCTTGATGGTTTTCCCTGATTACCAACCTTCACGCTTGGCACCAAGAAGCAGAAGAGTCTGGGAGGACCCAGACACTATTTGCATTAATTGGTGTAAATGAGAAGTCATTCCAAATGTGCAGAGTCTGTGCTGCTCTAGCAAAGCAGGATTTGGCCTACACTGGGTAGAATAATGGGAAGTTTTAGCCAATGATTTGTTTCAATATCTCTGGCCTCACAAAAATATAATCCAATGTTTGCCCAAGCATCACCTTCATGCTGAATATTATGTTTTCCAGTATATGAGAATAATAAATCTTGTTAAATGCAGGAGCAGTTATATGGAAGACAAAAAAGGAGGCTCTACAGGCAGAGCTCTCAGAAACATCACTCATGTTTGTTGTGAAAATGTCCCTTGCTGAGCCTTTAAAGACATGCAGGTGTAGCTAAAAATGAAAGATATTTTTGATGGCAGGCCTGAGGGCACTGACAATTTCAAATGCCGTTCACTATTGAAAGCACTGTCCTAATTTCTGGCCTGAGATTTTATTCTTTAGGAAAAGTTTAAAAGAAATCTTGTTGCTGCTAGGACTCACTGAAGACATTTTTCTGTGTTCTGCTTGCTGTGGGTTTTGCTCACATCTCACGTGTTTAATTTCTTGGATTTTCTAAATTTGCCTTTCAAACAAAAAAGTTCACAGAGAATAAGAAACTGAGGAAAGACAAATGGCAAGTAAATAAGCTTGTTCAAACATGTATTGAAACTTTGTGTGTGCTACTTTTTACAGACAATCATTGCAATCCCAAAATAAATTTAAATACCCTGCCTGGTAGTCAGAGGCAGAATGTCTGTGTAACAAGTTATATCAAATTGGAGGCACAGCTTTAATTCCTTAGTAATTAACCATGTCTCCTATGCAAAATCTAGTTTTATGCATGCAAAACAGTGCCAGTCAAGCCTGCCATTGGGGTGATCAGGTCTTCCTTCAGATTGCCCAGTTGTGAACAGTTCTCAGTATTGCTCTTTTAAGTCAAGAACAACAGCCTTGTGGGGATGGAAAACAACTCTCTCCACCATTCTACCTCCACTTCTTGATCTTTTATGGCAGATACAGACAGGGCCTTCTTGGGTCGGTTTCTGTGGGAAAACCTTTTGTCCAGAAGGAGCACCCTGCCAGGAAGAGGGTGCCCCAAGGAGAGGGATCAGAGTTTTTGTTGTGTGTTGCTGTAGCCTTGGGATTGGATGGCACTTCAGCACAGTTTGGGAGGTGATGCAGGGTCCTTTTCCTTGGTCAGAAGGTCTGTGCTGAGCCATGAGAGACCGTGTCTGTCTTTGGTAGGGTCTGTGGTTGAAGCAGTGGGGCTGAGCTGCAGGGATCGCAGCTGTTCCTGCTGGCAGAGTCACTGTTTGTGCCAATGTGTGGATATAATTGCACTGAAGCTTTGGCTCTGAACACCTCTAAAACCCTATCCCTGTGTTTGGCCTCTGTGGGTAACCATTTGCTGAAATTAGTGGCCAGGGTGTCCTCAAGACAGGTTTGGTCACAGAATTCAGCTGGCACACACAACGTCATGCCATGCGTGTTTGCAGTCCTCGCTGCTCTCTAAACCTCCATCCCAGCATTTCTGTGTGAGGCAGTACCTTGTTTCATTTGAGCCCACTTCTGAGGCTTTGAATGCTGGAAGGCATGCTAACGTCTGGATTTAGCCATGTTTACCTTGCAATTTCACAGAAAAATTCTTCCTGGATACCACAAAATATAACACAGTCTTGGGGGTTTGTGCTCAGTAAATGAGAGAATGCAAAGATTAATCCAGGAGAATTATTTGTTTTTAAAATCTTCCTTTGCTGTGAAGCCGGTCACCCTGAACCCAGTGAGAGAGCTCTTCCATTTGGCTTCAGTGAGTCTCTGAGGTTGGCGTCTGTGCTGACTCTGGCTGGAACATGTGAGCTTATCTGTTTCTGTTTGTTCTGCACAGAGCCTGTGGTCAGATGGGCAGTGAGAGCAGGGCTGGTTCCCTTCTGGGCAGCAGCAGTGGCTTTTTCCTCTCTCTATGACTTTTTTTCCTTCTGCGAGGGGCAATGTTTCTGTGGTAGGAAATCCCATGCCATGACTGCCTCTGTGTTTTGTTTCAGGCATCAGAGGGCGTTCCTGTGAAGTATTTTCAGAACCTGGAGGAACTGATAGAGTATTACAAGAAGGAGAACATGGGTCTGGTATGGCACCTCAAATATCCAGTGCCGCGGGAAGAGGAGGAAGCTGCTGATGAATTGGAGGAGGACACTGGTAAGAAACCCATGATATGACTTGGTGATGCAGACCCTTGATTCGTACGTCTTGACTGGAGATACGCAATGCAGGCAGGAGATTAGAACATGTTGTGCCATAAAATGGAGCAGAGCATAGAGACACCTGAGCTGGCAAGGCCCTGAGGCAGTGAACCCTCATGTCTCCTGTGGTATGGCACCTAGAGCATCAGTTTAGCTCACCTGAGGGAATACACTGAGACCCTCTGTGGAAGTATACTGCATATGGTGTGGAGGTGGTTAATGTGGTGTCCTTATCTGGGCTCCAACTGTTTACATCCAGCCATCTCCCAAACCTCTGCACCTTCTCCTTGTCCTGCATCTGTAGGGCCCCTCTCAAAACAGAGATGCTCCCTTGAGGCTTGGAACACATCTCTCTGCAGTGCTGTGCACCTGCAGCTGCTGAGGGGCATCTGAAACCCCTCAGCTGCTCTGCTCTAGGCGAAATTTTTGACAGTCCTAAGCAGGGGGCACGGCTCTGGCAGTGGCAGACAGTCTAACTCCATGTACAGAGGCAGGTGTAAGATGAAGAGGTGTGACTGGCATCATCCCAAATATTTTACATGAAATGTCACTGTGGGTTCCTGACAATCACTGGTCTCGGATCATTCCTTGGATTTTTCCTGGATCACCCATTGGATCTGTCATAGTTCTCCCAGAGGAAGGTCATGTCCACAGAGCCATCTTCCTGTCCTGTCTGATGTCTGCCTGGAAATGATGATCACTGCAATCAAACTTGTCTGAAGGACACAGTCCCTGGGACAGATGGACAGGCCCTGTGAACTAGGGCAGATTGATGTGCCTGTGCAACCCAGTGTCCGTGCAACCCTTTAATGGAACCCACTATATATCTAACAGGAGCTGGAAGATTTTGGTATGCAATTTTCCTGAAGAAACAGAACAAAATTTTACAAAGCTGCTCAGGAAAGATGTTCCTGGGTTTTGGCCAGTTGTACTGAGTCTCCACCTCCCAGGGCTGGGGAGGGAACTACAGCAAAAATAATACAGAGAGAGGCAAGCAGCAGGGAATGAAGTTTTAGCTAAGACTAAGAGCCTTCAGATGAAGAGAGATTAGTACTGGGTCTGGGCTGCTCATGTACAGAATTTAGTTTTGTTAAGGCACTTTGTGCCATCATGCTGGAGCCATGTAGGGCCTACAGATGTCTGGCCATCTTAGAAGTGAAACTGCAGAGGTGGAAGATGAGCACCCTGCAGATTACCCACCCCTGGCTCAGTGCTGTGGTGGCTATGAATCACAGCACTGGCCCAGAAGCAGTGGGTCAGTCCTAGGGGTCTTTTTGTAATGCAAATTCCATCATTAGGAAATAACCAAACAAAACCTCACAACTCAACCAGCTATAATACAACATGTAACAAAGTGTTGGAGCAATTGGTATGAAAAAAAAGGTAACCACGGTTGGGATCAGTGGAGATGAACCCACTCTTCTCCCAGGAGAGGGAGATATTCTGAGCAGCAGGATGACACAGCAGGAAAACCCTTTTTCCTTCCAACTCAATGCCCACAAGACAAGGCAGGACATTCAGCCCCTATGCACAGGGTCATGGGGTCTATTTTCTCCATCTGTGTTTGCTTACTTTAGCTGTTCACTTCTTTCCATTAGCAGCTTCTGGTGCTCCTTCCATCATGTTCCTCTGTCCATTCTGCCTCAGAAGCAGATCCCCATGATAATGGGAATGATGTAGGTGAGGTACAGCTATGTTCTCTAAGCATTATATTCAACTTAACTAATTAACCTTCACAGCTGCTGTGCAGATGAGAGAGTCAAAACTGGCTGGGGTGGGGTTTACAGCAGGCAGAGGCAGACACAGAGGCAGAGGCATGTGCCGCCTGCATATGAGGTCCAAGCCTGACACTTCATCCTGCTGCTTTCACACCACTGCCGTCCTTGGAAACACAGCTGGGCCAGTGCTGAGCCCTGAGCTTCCCAGCTCTGACATCCCTCCACAGACCTTTCAGAAGGGGTGGCTTATGCAAAGACTGCCCCTGCAGGTTAGGCTCTACCCTGCCTGGGGTGAGTGACAGGAAGTCCAATTTCTATGCTGGAATGACTGTGCCTTTCCTTTCTTTCTTGCTAGACCTGGTACCCACACCTCCTGTCCTGCCCCCACGCAACATCCTCATGGCACTGCCGAGCAGTGAGACAAAGGAGATCTCTTCTCTCCCTGAAAACTCCCGGGTGGCAGATGTGAATAAACTGTCCCTTTCTGAGACACTACTCCAGCGACTGCAGTACCAGGACTCAAGCAGGTAAAGAAGGGCAAGTGACAGGGCTACAGAACCAGCCTTCAGCCCAGTTCTGTGCTTGCTGGGCCTCTGTGTTTGGGACAGCTGAGGACCTGTTTGATTCAACAAAATTACTCCTCATTTATACTACCAAATAAAGAACAGAATCAGATCAACAGTGCATTGACTGCTCTTTACAGTCCAGCTGTTGTCTAGAAAAAATACATTTCTGAATTATTAAAATCACCCATATACTTTCTCCACTGAGGTATAGTTTTCTAATATAAAGGATGAGTAATATCTGAGAGAGAACTTGGTTTATTAGCCATGTGCATAAACAGTGGGAATTTCAGAAAAATAAGAAAGCTGTTTGATATTTGGGAGTAGAGAGAAGAGCTGGCTTTTGACCTTCTGTTTCCTTCACAGTGTCTCTGACGAGCATCTTAAACTCATCCAGGATTACCTGCGAGTTCACATCATCAGTGACTTTGAGATCGTGCAGACTGGCTCAAGCAATCTTCCTCAGCTGAAGAAATTACTTACAGCTCTTTGCAAAGGACTCTTCAGGTAACTAGAAGCTGATTTTCAGAGTATAATGCCATAACACTGTAGTCTAACAAAGGTTCCATGTGCATGCATTCAGAACCCTCATTTCTGGCATAGGAAATTGGCTTGCCCTCAAAAACAGTATATTTAGATCTCATGACCTGTGATTCTGGTCCAAAGATATGAAATCTATATAGAAGAGATAACTCTGACAATAAAGTTTCCCTGTAGGTGGTTTCAGTCAGTGGAGTATTATATTTTATGCTTTGTTTAGAAAGAAACAAAACAAAAAACACACTAACCGATTAACTCCGTAATTTGGTAATGCATAAATGGCACCCACAGAATTGTGAAGCACAAGCTGTTTATGGAAACAAGCACATACTGGTGTATAACTAGATTTTAAACACTGATTTTCCTGCCCACTAATGCATTGTGAACTTGGAGTGATTCCACTGATATTGGTGAAGGCCAGCTCAAATGAAAAACGGAACAAGCCTAGACTCTTAACTTTACAAATTTTACCTTTCCTGTTTGTAGATCTTCCATGTCCCAAACAGAAAAACTCTGACAGGGAGCTAGAAGATTGCAGAGCTCCCTCCTTCTCTAGTGGAAGGCTGTTATTTCCCCCTTGCTGATTGTAAGCAAAGGGATCAGCCCACACTTGTGCAGAGCTCTTGGCGCACTCTGTAGCAGAGGGCACATATTTCCACACTTCTCTCCATGGCTTGCCATACCCTTCTCTCTGGTGTATGCAGAGGTGAGGCTGGTTGTGCTGCTGGCCTGATCCTGTTCTCCTAGAAGCCAGCTGCCCACAGACAAGCCCCTGGGAGGACTGAGGACAGGTTGTTCCAAGACCTTCTACACCTGTCTGAGTGTTTTGCTTCTCTACACCCACAGGAGGGGAGACTCAGGTGGCTAGCTAAGAATAAACCTGAACAATGGAAACTCAAATCTAATGAAATCACAAGTGAGAGTCTTGTGTTACTAAAATATCTCTGGTGCTGCTGTTGTAATGATGTTTGGCTTCTCCCATTTCCAACTTCTTATTCTACTTCAGCTTATCTGGTTTCACAACCCTACTCCCCACAAATGCATGTGGAGAGATGAAAGAAAGGAGATGCGACAAGGCCAGAATTCCCTCAACTGCCAGGACATCTTTAACATTTCCAGATTTTCTGTAGGATTTCTGGTCACTGAACATTGCAAAGTGACATCCTATAGCAGAGCTGGGTGAGTTCTGCTGCTGGCAGAAGCCTGCTGAGCTGTAGTGACATGTCTTGGTTTGAAAGACAGGTGTCTGCCAAGAAAGGCAGGAACCTCCCTTGGAATGGAAAATATGATCCCCTTCCCTCCAAATTCTTATAACTTTCAAATTAATGGGCTCTCAGGCAAAGATATGGGAAAAGGAATAACAGTTCTTTACTAGAATATATATATATACACACATATATATACATGTATAAAACAAGACAAACTAAAAACAACAACAGCAGCAACAATAAAAAGAAAAAAACCCAGACCAAACAACAGCCTTCTCTCGGCTGTCGAGCACTTTCCCCTTTGGTGTAGTTATGGTTGCAGCCGGCAGGGGCGCTGGTGGCTCCCGGCCGGGCAGGGCAGGTGCGACGATTCCCCCGCGGCTGCAGGGGGCGCTGTGGCGCGAGCTCGGCCGCCTCTCTGCACGTGGGGGATGGCGGGCGGGCCGGCAGGCGAGGGGGGTAAGGAGCTTCCTTTGCAAACTCCCAGGGGCAGGGGGGTCTGGGGCCCCTCCGGGNTCTGGTGCCCCTCCGGATGGCGAAACGGGCAGCAGCAGGAATCTCGGAGCAGTGGCTGGAACGGCAGAGGCGGGCACACCCGGGGGTGGCAAACAAAGTGTAGCAGAAACTCTGGGGCTGTGCCAGAAGCTGTCCGGTGTCCAGGTGTCGGGTTACAGTGTACCAAGAAGCCCTGAAGTAGTGGCAGAGAACAGCGGGGCTGGTCGGGGAATTGCTCCCATGGATAGCTCACCAGCGATGGCTGGTCCCGGGGTCAGGCCGCCCCTTTTGGAGGGGGGGTGGTGGGCTCCCGGCTCAGCATGCGCTGGCTCTGGGCTCCCGAGCAAGCAAACGGGCAGAGAAGCAAGCCAGTAAACTCTAGTTACAGTGCCAAAGGAAAAGGAAAGAAAGGGCCAAAAAACCACCAGGCAACAGTATCTCTAGTCAGAGACACCGTGTGGCGTGGCAGTAGAGATGATTGCTCCACCAGAAGGAAGCAACCCCCTTTGCCCCCAGCTGTCACAGGGATCCCTGGGTTAGCTCACCCATCACAACACTCTCGGAGCCAGGGGTGGGGGAGGGCAGCAACCACCCTGGACACAAAGCAAGGAAACCAAAAACAAAAATGAAAAATGGATATGGGATAAAGACCATCCCCAAGACAGGACACTGCACCACCACAAACCCCGCAAAGGATGAGGGCCTGCCCTCTGTACTTCTGGTGGCTGCACGTAGCTATGGCAATGTATGTCCGCAGGCAGTTCTTCCCCAGCATTTTCTCCCCATACCTGCATTATTTTGGTTTGTTGGAGCTGCCTTCTCAAGTTTTTTCATGAAGGTCCAGAACTGCAGGCTGTGGCTACTTTCAGTCCTTGTCAGGTCTCACTGAGGAACCTCTCCCTCTCTATTCACATTGTCTCATGGATCTCTACCATCCAACCAAACTACTTGCTTACCTTCAGTTGGCTAATAATCAGATGCTTGGATATCCTACTGTTTTAGTCTTAATCTCTGAGGTTGTCTGGGGTTTAAGATTACTTCTGTCAGGAAAAGTAATCCACAAACACCCGAGGTTTATGTCCAAAAAGGAGACAGAGGAGTCCTGTTACTTTATTTGAATAAAGGGAGAGGCCATGGGGCATTCCCCTGGGGTCTCTTACATTGTTAGAGGACACAGCCTCCTTTTTATCCTAATTTCGTGGCCGCATTTCCCTCTCTCTTTCCCCATTAGCTGAGGTTCTTGAGAGGTACAGATTTCCCGAATTGCTTAATACAGACCCCCTTCTAATGTATACCCCCCTTTTCTTTTCCTTGTGTCAATCAATGGAATGCCTGTGGAATTTATGGTTCCCCCTATTGCTTCTTTCATCTCTCGGTATCTATCTTTATTTATCAGCAGACCCACAGTTTGTTTGTAAAGACAAATCCCTCTCATTCCTTTCACTTCCCTTATGTGACTTCTGAACTCAAATTTTGTCAGTGGCATTCCCTAAATTTAGTTTTTATTTCCCTGAGCTTTCTTCAGCTGTTTAGGGAATTCCAGCTGAAAGTACAGGTAATTCCTAGGCTGCATCTTGGTGTCTTCTTTAGTGTCTAATTCCATTACTTTCACATTATTTGAGAATAGGTTAAAAAACCAAACAAAAACCCAAAAGAGTTATTAATCAGCACAGTGGAGCTCTTGCAGTGGAGCTGAAGCTCCTCTGAATTTCCTGGCAGTGCTGAGGGTTATGAGTGTGCAGCACAGACTTGCTGTGGCTGGGCTGGCCCAGCTGCTGGGGAGCCACACAGACTTGCTGTGAATGTGAGGGTTTTATGATCTGTGTTCTGGATTCTCCCCATCCCACAGAGCCCAGCTGTGCCATCTCTCAGGGTCACACTCAGACACGCTGCAGTCACTATGAGAAAGAAGCATCCAGTGTCCTTTGCTGCCTCAGCCCCGTGCTGTGATCCCAGGCTGTGGGAGGGCGGTGACTGCCGAGGTCAGCAAAGCAGAGGGGACAGTACCAGAGCTGCTCAGTGGTCAGGAGAAGGAAAGAGCTTATAGTGAGCAGTGGGGCTGGGAGAGGAGCTGGACCAGCTGTTTGTGAATAGCCTGTGCCTTTGTCAGTTCAGGTATTGCCCATGGACAGGGGCGGGATGCACATCTGGCCAAGAAGCTCAAGCACACCTGGGCCACAGCAGACCAGAGTGCAAAGTTTGTGAGCTCTTCCCTCACCCTTCGTCCCTGATTAATTCAGCAAGGCCTGGACCCCAGTGTTCATCAGAGACTGGGAAAGCTGGTTTTAACTCTGCTGCTACTGCTGCTACTACCTTCTAGGACTAGCAGTGGCCAAGGAGGTCAGGACAGCCATGGCACATCTCCTTATGAGAACCGGGGGGACCAGGAACGGCCACCCTGGGGAGAGGCCGCTCCCTCTGGCAGATCTTATACTGGAACTGAAACAAAATCAAGACCTGTAACGCTGATGGGTACTTTTGTGAGGCATTCCGTGCTAAAGAAATTGCCATACAAGGGTTTACTTGGCTAGGGGAATCCTCCAGCAGCTGGAAAGCTGACTCAGAGAGAGCGGGGACTGCCCCTGTAAGGGGATTTCTTCAGCTTCAAGTGAAAAACATCAATAGTGGTCTATTCAATCTGCTACTGTCTGAAGCCATCATTTTATCATTAGTTGTTGCTCTGTATATTCTTGTTTCTTTTCCCTCAATTTATCATTTTCATGTAGAATTTTTAAGGCAGTTTTTCAAGCATTTGTGATACCAGCACTTGTGCAACTGCACGTGGACACACAGGCTTCTGACACTTTAATGAAGATCACTAAAGGTATTTATACTGTCAAGAGAAGAAAACAAAAGAAGTTACAAGTGTAATTCAAACCACCTTGTGGTTTTAGTGGGCTTGAATGCCCACGGGAGCTCTTCCTCCTCCTCACACACAGCCTACATGTTGCACTGTGAACAGAGGGCAGTTTTCCCATGGGAAATCACTCCTGAGTTGCTTCAAACAGCTGCTGCTGTGTTTTCAAGAGATGGCCTGCACATCACGGTAAATATCCTTTCACTCTTCTCAAACTAAATTTCACCCAGTGTTCTTGAAACTGCTTGCAGCCTCCTGAGGTCTGACTCCATGGCTGCAGAAAACAATGGGACTCTTGGGTTTGGGGCCAGAACTGTTTGCAGTGACACTGGCCCTAGGTGATCCAGAGCTGAATAGTGGCATCGGAGGAATAAAATTAGCAGAACCAGATTCCTACATGTGCCTTGTCCTCCTGTGTGTCCCACAGCAAGTCTTTCAGACTGAAATGTCAAACATGAGTGCTTAATTTAGGCAATTAGTCATCCTTGGTTCAGCACCTAGACAAATACCTAATCTTCAGGCAGGCACACTTTTTCTTTGGAGCACTTCCCCTAACAAAGATGGAATAAAATCCAGTCCATTCAGATTTAGGAAAGTGAGGGAAATAATTAGCATGCACCATTGACTAGACACAGTGCAAGCATCCTAGTGCTGCTCGCCACCATCACCTTTCCTTTGACCTGTGCTCCCTGGCTGCTCTTTCTGTGATAAGTCTTGTCATTATCAGCACATAGTTTCTGTGCTAAATTCACACAGCAGTGTTTTGACAAAAGAGCATCCTGTGGAATCTCACTGGGAAGCGCTGGAGGAATGTCATTGTTACCTGTAAACGGTTCTGCTCAGGAGATCAAGAGCTGCCTCTTCCATCCCCTCACTGCACCCAGCCCCTCTTTGTCATGTGAGATTAAATATCTGAGAATTAGTTTCCTCTTTGCACAGAGTCCCCAGCATTGTCCCCAGCACTGTCCCCAGCAATCTCAATAGCTGCACAGGCCCTGTACAGAACTGAGCTGCTCCCATGGCTGCAGCATTCAGAGACACCAGACTGTGCTGGGCTCAGAGGCATTTGAGTGCCCTTGGATCTACAAGTTGGTGTAGTTGGGTTGATGCTGCTTGTACACAGTATCTTCATGTTTGGCCCAGACTGGGATACCTTTCTGGGGAGATTTAGTAGGCTAGAACCTCCAAAGCAAAACCCAAGGAGCAGCCAGTTATGGCCATGTTCCAGCTTTGCAAGGCAAAGTCAGCTGCCTGACTCACACTGCCTTGTTGACCATGTCACCAAGCAGCTGGGATTTGCTCCCATCATCCATCCCACAGCTCAGGGGGCATATGGCGAGGGCAGGCCCAGTGTGGACGTGTGCCCAGTGTGAACGTGTGCCCATCATCTCCTCTGTGTGGCTTTGTCCAAGTGTAAACAGACCCAGGGAGCTGGCCACAGCCTTAGACCTGTGCTGTGTCTGTTCCCAGTGAGGCCTCGAGGACTCTCCCATCTCTGGAGTCTGTCCAGAAGGTGTTTGAGCAGCAGCTGCATCCCGGTACCCACCAGCACTCCCAGGTAAGGGGGCTGGGAGGTGGGAATAGCAGGACAGGTGTGTGGGTGGCTGTCAGCGGGGGCAGGGATGGTGCTGGTGCGCAGCAATGGCCAGTGGGGCACAGGTGGGCACATGCCAGTTCTGTTCTCTTTAGCCTCTTTCTGCTGCGGTGCAGAGGGCACACAGTGAGTTCTATCCTGCAGTTTCGCTTATCCCATAGCCCCCTCCACCTTCTCCCCCTTCCTGTCCTAGAGGAAATTGCCACTCACTGCCTGAGGACTCCTACCTCCCCATCCTCCCTCAGAGTGTGAGCAGGCATTGCACACTTCTTTTTCCATAAACCTCACTCCAGGATGTTTCACTGCCAAATCCTTCCTTTTCCCAAGCCCACTTAAGTTCCTATGACCTTCCTCTCCCTGCCAGAAAACCAAAAGTCCAGGATTTCTGTATGTTGAGCCCCAGGCCTGGTCATGCAAACTTGCCCCCAGCAGCAAGCTGACTCCCATGCATGGCCAGCTGCCTCGACTCTATGGCACAGGTTTGCAGATTTGTCCTTCCACCCTCTCACACTTCTGCATGTTCCATGTTCTTGTGCTGCCCATTACAGGTCAGAGTGGCAAAGGTACAAGAGCTGCTCCTTGCTCTGTGTGAGGTGCTCCTGGGACTGCACTCCCAGCCGTGCTCTGTGGGCATGGTAATCACCCATCTCCCTCTCTCTTTTTGTTCCTTTGCTGTGGTTTCAGATGCTTGGGGAAGCAAGTCCAGCCAATATTGTATTGAAACTCAACCAACTGATTTCTTTGCTGTCTTCTATTGAAGAAAAGGTAGAGTTTTCAAGCTATTTTATATCATCTTCTTGTCATCTTTTGCCTCTAGTTATATTTCTTGTTCATCATCAGTTCAGTGCTCTGCCACAGTAAGATTGCTTTGTTCTGATTTCATTACTCTCGGTGTAGTGCAGAATCACCAAATGCAATAAATTACACATAATTCTTTTACAGGTGAAAACACTGTTGATTGAAGGTCCTGATTCAACACACCGGCGCTCCCTTATCCCCCCTGTCACTTTTGAGGTAAATTTACGCCTTTAACGATGCTGATCATAATGTGGAAGGACAGTAACAGAGATTTATGTCAGTATCTCAGCTCCTGGGAAGTTTGCTGTGCTGCCACAGAGATAACAGCTATTTCTGGATGCTGTTTAGCACCATGAAAATGCCTAAGAGATGTCTAGTGAGACTGGGATAATGATATGTGTCCAGGCATTGAGGGAAGTGCTGCATTTGTAATACATGTGACTGAATTGTAGAAGGTCCCTCATGGAAAACCTCTCTGTATTCTACTAGGTGAAAACTGACTCCCTAGGAATTTTCTCAAAAATACAACTCAAAGTGGATGTGGAAATGGGAAAACTGATTATCAAGAGATCTAAGGATGGTCCAGAAGACAAGTTTTATACCCACAAGAAAAGTAAGATGTCAGCTTAATGTCACAAATGCTGGACTACGCTCTGGGTCCCTGGATGATGGGGAGGGGTTCCCTTCAGCCCCACTCGGGGCAAGGTTTGACCCAGAGGACAGAGAATTCTGCTAGGTCCTGGGTGCTACATGAGCACCAGTCAGCAAGACACAGATATCTCAGTACTGGGATAACCAGCTTTCACAGATTGTTTTAGACAGCCTCCGGGTCTAAATGAAGACACTGGAATCAGCACTGCAAGGGAGCAGGATTTGGTAGAAGATTCCACATAGAGCTGGTTGCAATAGAACCATTTTTCTTCTGAAAAGCCATGTCGCTTGAAAAAAAAACCCCAGCATTCTGCAGGAACATGCTGACTTCTGTGATGATTTTTGATGGTAAAAAGCCAGGTACTCAGTTTCAGTAACATTTTTCAGTGAATTTCCCTTGATTTTTTTGTATGTAGATTGGTATCTCTCATCATGAGCAATGCCAATTTGGTCTGTGATTGCCTGATTCAAACAACTTCCCTTTCTTCTGTTGTCTTTCTGAACAGGCAGCTCACTGAAGTTGAGACAAAGAGATTTATCAGAGAGTAGATGATGCCCTTGGGCTCTCTCCTGCTAGAAAATCAACCTGTTGCTGGCAGTAATTGAAAAGAGGAGTTTTCATGCATGGCTTTCTCCACCTGGTGTTCATAATAATTAGCTGCTATTTTAGATAGAAGGAATCAGCTTTACCACCAAACGAGGTCTTACATCCTCTTTCACAGATGGGGAAGTAGCACATGTAGGCTGGCTCAGGATACAGGGGGATTGCCTGCAGGAAGTTAAGGCTTCACTTCACACTGCAAGGCTTGGGATGGAAAAGAGCTCCAAGCAGAAGAGTTTTGGGGGTCCTCTTCACTTGGAGTAGAAATCTGTTCCTATTGGGCACAGGATAAAGCAACATTAAAATGCAGGTCTGCAGGGCAAACTGCACAGACAGAAAAGACCATGTAAATCCCAAGCCTTTGAGCAGGCTTCTGTTCATTTTGGTGGGACCCTTATTTCAGTGACTGCAGCTCATGACACCCAGCCTCTGTTCAGTCTTGCAGCTCATCAAGTCCCAGAAGCTTCCAAACAAGCTGGTGATTGTTCTGGAAACAGAAAAAGAAAAAACACAGCGGAAGGAATATGTTTTTTCTGATTCCAAGGTACATACATGGTGTTTCTTTCCTGCCAGCCTGGAGCAGGTAAATGGGTGGGTGTGGAACATGGGGCATTCCTTGGTAGAAAGCGGAACTGTTGAAGGACAATAGTTGGCTTTGTAAAAAATAAATTTCTCCTTTTTTTCTGGAAACATCCAGAAAATGAGCAAGTATACTGTGTAAAGGGAGATACTGGACACCTAAATGCTGTCACTGAGGCAGGAGGACAGAGGAAGCACTGAGGAGAAGCAAGGAGTTGAGATAGCCACTGTGAAAAGCTTCATATAGACAAAGAGGGAAGAAAATAATTTCTTCTGACCAGCTCAGCATTTGTTAAAGCGATGCACAAGCTAAATGCCTAAAAATGCACCACAGGAAAGGATACCTCTTGTAAGGTTTCAGGATAGTGCAGAGCTAATCTGCACTTCAAGTTTGCTGGGAATTTCCTGGTTCAGCTGGTTTTTTAAGAGGTCATGTTGGAGAAGTTAAGTAGCTCATTAATTTTCTCTGCTCCTCCCTGTCTAGAAGAGAGAAGGGTTCTGCCAGCTTCTGCAGCAGATGAAGAATAAACACTCGGAGCAGCCAGAGCCTGATATGATCACCATCTTCATTGGCACCTGGAATATGGGTATGGGCTCCCTTCTGCCATGGGCACTCCTTCAGACACTGCCAAAAGGTGTGCTCAGCTGGCACGACAAGCTTCAGACTCTGTGTGTTCCATGGCAGGTCTGTACACCAGGCCTGTCCTCTCCTTGGGACAGGCAAAGAACTGATATCTAGACTTATTCTTGCATGTGGTTTGACACTTCTCATGGTTCCACTCAAGGGACCATGAAGTTGTCCCTGCTGGGTACTGAAGGATTGCTCCAGTGACAGGGAATTGTGGCTGGCACAAAGCTGGTGCAGCGGTGCACATCATCCTCCGCCTTGCAGAAAGGACAGGAGGAATTCCACAAACTGCACGTCAGCTGCTCTGATTTGACTAGACACAGTTTGTGTCCAGCCTGGGGAGATAGCTGAGTGTCTGTGGTACTTAGAGAAGGGGGCAGGGTGTAGTTGAGGACAGTGCAATTTAGGTTATTTTTCTCCCTTTTGCGAGAGAAGCCTGGTTCAGCTGCTGTGAGCTGAGCTGTCTGTGCTTGGCCATCCTTAAGGAATAAAGTCAAGGCAGCAGCAGGCCAGGAGGAGTACAGCTCCCTGCCTTTACCCCTGGCTAGCCTTGGCCTTGGAAAGCTGATGAACAAGAGGAAGGTGGTCAAAGCAGAGTCACTCCTTTCTCAGTAACTTGGGGGTAACATCATTGTCATCTTAGAATAGTGTGCCCTGGCTGATACGTAAGTGATACAAGATGTGAAGCCCATCATTTCTGTCCCCATGTGTTATCTTCATCCTGGTTTTGACAGGACATGCTCTGACTTCCTTTGGTGTTTGATGTGTTAATAAAAGGTGCAGCCCCACCCCCAAAGAAGATCACCTCCTGGTTCCTCTCCAAGGGGCAAGGAAAGACCCGTGATGACACTGCTGACTACATCCCTCATGACATCTACGTAATTGGCACCCAGGAGGATCCTCAGGGGGAGAAGGAATGGCTGGAGACCCTAAGGCAATCTCTGCAGGAAATCACCAGTATCAGCTTCAAAGTGGTGAGGAGTTATTCCGGCTATTGCACAGAAGTCAGGGAGATGAGGAATAAGTAGGGTTTTGCCTACACCTCCTTCCTTTCCCTCCTTTTATTGTCATTGCATTTGGGTGAGGGAGAGTGAACGGAATGTATCTGTGGGCTCCACAAGATGCCCCCCTGGAGCTGGCTAGATGGACCTGTTGCTATGGACAGTGACCGCCCCACTGCCAAAGCAGAGACCCTGCCAGCCTAGGAGCAAGGGGAGATGTTGAGCACTCGAGTCAAGTGCTGGTGTTATTTTGACTTTCAAAAAGGAGGAGACTGTTAAACTTCCTGAGCCAATTGTAGCCTAGATCTTGCCCTAGGTTATTGCACTTTCAAAGTAGGATGTAACAGTACACAGGCAGAGTCATAAGAGAAACTGAACCTTATTAAGACCAGCTTTGGACATTCTTGGGTTTCAGTGATGTCAAGAAACAAATCTAAGCATATCTGGAAAGCCACAGGACTTCTAACCCTCATGGTGATTGGGAAACTATTTTGTGCAAGCAAGATAATCTAAAGATTAACTAGAAAAAAGGACTAGAAAATAGCGAGGTCCTTCCTTCCAGCATTGCTTAAAATGACTGAAAACATATCCTGAGCACAGGAAGAAAATTTCTGTAGAAGTGGTATCCAAGGAGTCAGGAAGGCTGCAGCCACAGTGCAGCTTGGCAGGTATTTGCAGAAATATAACCTCTACCCTTCCCATTCCTGCAGATAGCCATCCACACCCTCTGGAACATCAGGATCGTTGTCCTGGCCAAGCCAGAACATGAGAACCGCATCAGCCACATCTGCACAGCCAATGTGAAGACAGGCATCGCAAACACGCTGGGTGAGGCACCGGCAGGTCCTGCCCAGATGGCTGTGATCTGCTCAGCCCACATTGAACAGCTCTTCTTCCACAACACACCTTGGGCAAAATTTATGTGACACTCCTGAAAGTTATATCCCACTAGCACTGGTTGTATTTTACCCTGTAAGAGAAGAAATCTATTTGTGTGTATAATTAGCACACATATATATATATCTGTGTTCCCAGCAAACACTTCTTACTGGCTATTGGATTGCTCTTTCTTGGGTTTCACAAGTTGCACTCCTCTCCCTTCAACTAATTTTTTTAGCACCCTTAAAAATTTGTTCCCACAATCTGTGCTGTATGCACTAATTTTTTCTGTGCTGATTAAGTCAATTTCTCTTCTCCATCCTCCACTTCACTTCACATGTGCTAGGTGCTTTATTATCTTTGCTAGACTCAGCCTGGAGGTGGATTGATTTTTTGTTATTTTTGGCTTCCCTTTTGCCAGGTAATAAAGGAGCAGTGGGGGTGTCATTCATGTTTAATGGAACCTCCTTTGGGTTTGTTAACAGCCATTTGACTTCAGGAAGTGAAAAGAAACACAGGTAAGATACATCCTTCCCTCTCAAAACTGGCTGTTTGAGCCAGGGTGAAATTCTCTGGGCCATGCTTGGAAGGAGGGCCCACCAGACAAGCACAAACATGTTTTCGTGGCCATAAAAAAAATTGTTTAATATCTCCTGGGAGGGCATTTAAACAAGGAACTTCTGCTATGTGGCCATACCACATGGGTGCAGGGCGAATGGACAGCAAAATTATTTCAGAGCCAAGTGTAAAACTCTCACACAATACTTGCATGACCTGTCAGGAAAACCCACTGCACGAGGAAAACAGTTCCATGATCTACAGTGTTTTGGATAAATGTGGGAAGGCTTTTCCCATCCCAAAATAATGTGCTGAAGGGGATTGTCTTCCTCCTCGCTGTAAGCAATGCTGTGAGCCCTAGGACACAGCTGAGAAAGATCCCTCAGGAATACCAGAAGAGAGGCATAGAACAGGAATATTTCCACGGTGACTAATTCTCTATACTCAGCTGTGAAATAAGTGTTCGTGGATTAGGCAGGTTCTGATCAGCACAGCACTGAAAGGCAAAGATCGTGACACCAGTGGGAAATCTGTGCCCACACTGGGAGGAGCTGGAGCCTTTGGAAGGAGTGGTTTTGAAAGTGAAGAGGACTTGAAGAGTTTGGCTTTGTCATCTTTCCCAGTCCAGGAACCAGATGGTGTGGGATTTCTGCACAGGGTCTTTGCCACTGATGGAGTTAACTTCTGTGGAAGGGTTCCCTAGGGCCTGGAAGAGCTGCCAAAATCTATTTATCTGTTTGCTGCTGAAATCTGAAGGAAACAATCTAATGCTGGGTTTCTAGGTCATGTAGCTCAGAAAAGCACAGCTCTCAAAGGCAGCAGAAGTGGCTTCAGGAGCATGTTCTCTGGGCCTGTCCTCTGAGGTGGCAAGTTCTCAGTTTCTGATCTGCTCCTCTGTAGCTGCTGAGCCTGAGCAGTTCCCACCTGGTAAAGCTGCAGCCTCTGCCATCCCAGGCATTTGGAAATTACATGGCAATTTAGGATGTCAGGCAGATGTTTCTTGTCTTGACAGACGCAACCAGAACTACATGAACATCCTGCGCTTCCTGACACTGGGAGATAAGAAACTGAGTCCATTTAACATCACTCATCGCTTTACTCATCTTTTCTGGCTGGGAGACTTGAACTACCGTGTGGAACAGCCCCCAACGGTGCGGGACACTGTGGGAAGCCCTGCAGGGACAGCACACTCTATTGCTATAGGAGTGCCCTCTTCTAATCTAGGGCAACATGGCAAAAAGAGGGGAGACAGAAGGGATCCCCAGGGTGTGAGTGTGGCCCCAGTTGAGGGAGAGTAAGGAAATCCCCTTTGCCCTCTCCAAGGATTAATGGACCCAGGAATGCCATCTAGCATACTTGGCTTCTTCAGGCAGCCTCAGTTCCCCAAACCTCACAACTTTCCTTCCCACTGTGAACAAGCATCTGTCCCTGAATGGCTCAGTCCAGAGACTGCCTTTCTGCTCTGGTTGGTGAGCTTGGAATGGCTCAGACAAGCCTTCAGGAACAGGCAAACCATCATAAATGCTGGATAGGTTTCAGTACGCGAGAGAAAACACCAAGCTCGGTGTTGATGTACATGTGGTTGTGAGTGTATGTGTTCTTGTGTAGGGGATGTGTGGGCATTTCAATACCTGTTTTGATAGACAAATATTCAGCCACACAACAAATGCTGGAGCTTTTCAATAAGAGCTTGCAGCTACTCTGCCAGTTGAATAGCAAAGGGTAGGTGGGGAAGTGGCAGGGGTACAGCTCTGTCAAACAGTTCAGGAGCGCTCACCAGTTTACCAGTGAAAGGAGTATTTATAAGAAGGTTTTGCATCATCTGCAGCTCTGCTGTTTCCCTGTTGGCAGGAAGCAGAGAATATTATCCAGAAGATCAGGCAGCAGCAGTATCCAGAGCTGCTGGCTTTTGACCAGCTTCTCCTCGAGAGAAGAGACGAAAAGGTGTTCCTGCAGTTTGGTGAGATCCTGCACTGGCTGGCAGTTTCCTCTGCTATATCCACCAACTTTCTCTGCCAGCCCCAGCATGGGGCAGGGTGTACGGGGCAGTGGCTCTCTTGCCCAGGTGAGGGTTCCCAATGACCAAGCTGTAACAGAGCTCTTTCCCTGTTTTAGAGGAAGAGGAGATTACTTTTGCTCCAACCTACCGCTTTGAGAGAGGCACCCGGGAGAAGTATGCTTACACCAAGCAAAAAGCTACAGGGGTAGGTGAAATCTGATTTCATTTCAGAGGTATATGGCAGAGCTGACAGCAACTCCTGCAGAAGAAAGTGACCTCAACGAATCTCTGTTTTCTGCCCTTGTAGTGTTTTGAAACAAAAAGACTTGATGCAAATATATGGTGCTTGGGTGAATGAATTTCCTGTTCTTTCATTAACTGGTCCTTTCCATTCTTCTTGACATTACTTCTCCTTTGGTTTGCAGATGAAGTACAATTTGCCATCCTGGTGTGATCGAGTGCTCTGGAAATCCTACCCCATGGTGCACGTTGTGTGTCAGTCCTATGGTGGGTGGAGAACAGATTGTCGATAGCAAGGCAACCAGACTGAAACAGAAATGATTCAGAACAGAGTCTGTAGGATCTCCCTGCACTACCAGGCACTCAGCATAGATGGACCTGATGTTAAACCAGGCAGAGGGGAGCCAAAATCTCTCTGCCTGTGACCTTACAGGGTTGGGAATTCATTCTGTTATTCTTTTATATGCAGAACACCATCTGGATAGTTGCAGCTGTCCAGCTTTGGGCCATGCTGTACAATCACTTTACACCAGTTATTTCTTGGCAGCAACCACGTGGCAGCAACCACTACTTTTCCTGTGCAGTCACTACCAGGAACTCCTGACAGTGAGTGCCAGCAGGACAGACCCTGTGTGTACAGTCCAGTCTGCAGAGACTGGAGCTGCAAACACAATTCTTGTATCAAATCATATTCTGGAAGGACTGTGTGGTACCAAGAGCCTGTTCCCTTTCCTGCTGAGAAGCATCACAAAAGTGCAGTGCGGGGAAGAGAAAAAGCCCACAAAACCTGTTTAAAAAAAGACTCAAATACCAGTTCCTGAAATGTCATCGACTATATGTAGGACTGAGCATCTAAGTATGCTGTTCATGGTTTCCTATGCATGGATTGGGAGCAGGGCTATGAAAGCCTTTCAGGGATAAGGCAGGCTGATCTGATCACAGAGCCCATGATACTGAGGTGTGAGGTTGAGTAGGCACCTCTGGAATGACTGTGTTTGCTGGAACTCAGTGTGTGTTTAGGTCCAATCAGGCCTTGCTCACTCACTGTTGACCTTGGGCCAGGAGTTGCTTTGTAGCACTGAAGTAGCATCAGTGTATTCTTGTGTGATTTCCTGCCATGTTCCTGCACAGTTTTAATTAACTATGCATGTTGCATAGGTGACCAGGAAGCCTGTTAAGGGCGTTTTATACTGGAGGACTCTAACACTGACAGTCATCTACAAAACAATACAGTAAAATTGTGTCCCTTAACCAAATCTTTCTGTATTCTGACAGAAGAGTTGCATTCATGTGTACTGACATGAGTTTATGTAGAGAAACACTTTTGACTAGAGACAGTTACCAGAGAGACTGTTATGTTTTTCGGAAAATTGCTGAATAGTATTTCTATGGCAGTGATCTCCCCATAGCAGGGCAGTAACCATCCTCCCTTTTTCACTGGCAGGCTGCACCACTGACATCATGACAAGTGACCACAGTCCTGTGTTTGCCACCTTTGAAGTGGGAGTCACCTCACAGTTCGTTTCCAAGAATGGTCAGTCAGGTTGGGTGCACGTGTGCCATCGTCACCTTGGATATAGAATGCAGTGCTTTGTATATGCTGAGAAAAAAAGCTGATTCTTTAAGAGTCCACTCAAAAATACCCTCTCTTTATCTCCTGCTGAAAGTGCCATTATTTTCCTCTCCTCTTTTGTAGACTCTAAATACACAGATTCCCAAGGGGAGATAGAGTTCCTGCACTGCTACGCTACTCTGAAGACCAAGTCCCAGACCAAATTCTACATTGAGTTTCACTCCAGCTGCTTAGAAAGTATGGGTTTGCCCATCTTTATTGTTTCTGTCAAAGTTTTCTGCATGTTTGGATTAGTTCTCCTTCTTCTTGCTTTCATCTAAAAAAATAGCTATGTGGATCATTCGTTCCAATGCAAAAAAGGGATGTCCGAAAGATTTGCTGTAGTTTACAAGACATTCTATACTGTCAGCAATATAATGCAAACCCCACAGCCAAGGTAGCTGTAGTCCCTGCTTAGACATGTAGCCTTCCAACAGTTTTTCCACCTTGTTTGTCAATCTGATAATTTCTTTTTTGATGGGAAACATGTATTGTTCTTGCTTATCACACAGAAAATGCCTACATAGCAAAGACATGATTGATTAAATTTCTAATTGTGCTTGCTACAAATGATCAGGTGATTTCAAAATTAAGCATCTGCATTATGCTAACAAAAATAATTTAAAATAATTGAATAAACCTGATTTAACAAAGAATAAGTCAGAGGGTCAACTAAAAGGGGAGTGAATGCTAGTGATGTGACTTTGTAAGTGGTACTGTGTACCCCGCAGCACTGCAGATTTCACTGCCTGTCCGCATGCTGTGGGGCTGAGTATCAGCTGTTTATGTAACACAAGCCTACGAGCCCTTGCTGTGGGTTTTTTTAAGCAATTTCCCATCACAGGATTGCTCCTGTAAGTGGGACAGCAAGCCCTTGGTGGATGCTTCATCACATTATCGCATGTCAGAGCGCTGTGTCAAAGTTCCATATAAGATTATTTTTTGGCTGTATCAAAATTTGCATAAATTTCTATGGAAACAGTGTATTACGAATCTTAAATTAGAATTTCAAAAGTGTGCTATTTTGAGTGGCGTAGGAAGAGCTGTCATGTTCTTATCCTCCGGTCCATGTATGCACTGAGCTCCTCAGTGCCAAGTTTAACTGCAAAATAAAACCATTTAACAATGCTCCAACAAAATCACTTGCAAATTTACTGTGTAAACATTCACCCAAATCTCAGACTTTAAGCTTCTTAATACTTTTAAAATTTGCATCCAAGTAAGAAAATAATTGTAGGCTTTTTGGAGACATAGTGAAGAGGATTTGTAGCTCAGTTCTTGCTGTCTCTCTCCTGGTGAACTCCTTTCTTGTCCCTTTGCAGGCTTTGTAAAGAGCCAGGAAGGAGAAAATGAGGGTGGAAATGAAGGGGAGCTTGTGGTAAAGTTTGTCGAGGCACTTCCAAAGGTAAACTGGGACTATACCTCCATATTCATATGGAAGAGAAGCTTCCACTTTCATCCCATAAGCAACGTTAGGTCTTTTACTTTCATAAATACTATTTTCAGGAACATTGTTGTGGTCGTGTTTACACTCAAAGGGACTGTAAGAATGCAGGATGGGCTTAGGCTAAACAGAGTATGTTGTAAGCAGGAAAGGACTTTCATGCCAGTGTACTTACATCTCTATCAGGAATTTTGCTGGCGTGATTATGCTATTCAGGACCATGACTTCTTTCTCACCGTTTTAGTGAACATAATGCTGGTTTAGGCAGGCCCATTTTTTAGTTTTAAATGGAAAATAAAACATCATAAAGAGTAACTCTGCCCTGGAGTTTCTTTGCCTGGTCAGACAAAACTTTCTCTTGGTATATTTTAGAAAAATTGATTTAGTATTTTTCACCTGTGTTAAAAAGAACATCAGTGGCCAGAAGTAGTGTTCTGTGTGTCAGTGTCAGACACAAGTCCTGTCCTTGAGATCAGAGCTGTTCTTCATTTCTTGGCATGGTGGGAGCTGGAAGAACTACAGGAGCTCCCGGATTTGGAGCAAATGTGCATGTCAATACCCTTCTAAATAGCCCAGAAGAAGTGATGACTTTGGAAAGAGTGCCTTACACTGAGAGTCTAAGGAAAGGCTCTACAGTAAGTAATTGCAACAACAGCCAGATAGATTTTTGGGAACAGACTGTAATCAGAGTCCAGATGCCTTCCTCCTCAGGCAATTTTCAGTCCTGGAGAAAACTACAGGAGAAAACTGCAGCTCATCCCATGAGTGTCAGATTTGCAGCATTCCATTTGCTGTGCTGGGACTCAAAGTGTGCAGCCTTCTACCACAGGTATCCAGATATTATCAGAGGCTGATCCTGGAGGTGATATGATACTCTCATGGGTTTATTCAGCAGAGTTTTCCTCATTTGGGACTGAGTCCAAGGAGAAGTGTGCTCCTGTCAACCATATATTGTATTGACCCACCTTAACTTGTCTTTGCAGCTGACTCCAATTATTTCAGACCCGGAATACCTATTGGATCAACATATCCTGATCAGCATTAAGTCATCAGACAGTGATGAATCTTATGGTAAGTGCTTAGTGCTAAAGTTCTGGATGAGTCAAAATCTACTTAGATTCTTCCAAACCACTGAAAGAGTGGGAGAGAACAGAAGTAACTCCTATAGACTGAACATCTATGACTTAGAACTCAACATACACAGAAATACACTGTGGACAATATTTTGTGAAGTAATTATGATTAGAAGAATATTAACTTGAAGCAACAACCTGTGTGATCTTTACCAGCTCTGAAAGAGCAGTGGCTTAAAAAGAAAGTCCTTTACAGGAACTAAATCAGGAGTCAGCATGTTTAAATGCATTTATTCAGAAAGTACAAATCCTGTTTCACTTGCACTTACTTGAGGCATTTCCCCTGGCTACGGAAAAGTATTTGGCTGTGCTTGTGGCTCCCAGATTCTCACCAGCCAGAGACTGCTGTCTTTGTCCACAGAAGGCTCTTTGCCTAAATCCCATTAACAGCAATAGTAACCATAGGCTCATGTTTTCCTTACCAGGAGTGGAAGCTCAGAACCCTGAAGTCACCCACAGGTATCTTCAATGCCCAAATCCTTCACACATACGTGGAGTGAAATAAATGCCCCTAATGTCTCAGGAGATATTACACTCCTTATTATGATCCAAAGCAGATTCTCTCCAGTAATCACAGACCTGTCAGTGCATTGGTAGTAGATGACACAAAATATTTCAGTGCTTAGTTTCTTAGTCCCAGCCTCATTGTCTCCCTGTTGTCTTTTAGGGGAAGGCTGCATTGCCTTGCGAATAGAAGCAACAGAATCCTTGGCTCCTATTCATACTGTGCTGACACACCACGGAGAAAAAACAGGGGTCTTCCAAGGTGAAATAAGGTTACAAACGTCGCAAGGAAAACAGAGAGAGAAACTGTATGGTAAGGAACGTCATCATCTCTGCAATGCTCACGCTAGAGAATGCTCACTTCAAAAGATTTCTGACAACTGCCAAGAAACTGAAAATTATCTCTGCAGTGCCTGTAGTCACAGAGAGGCAAGTGCTTTTGATGCTGAGTGCAAGGAGGTGTGAGTATGGTTAGCTCTCAGGAACATACCTGTACTCTTTCAGTAAGACAGAACAATTGCATTCCTTGGGGTTTTTCATCATTCAAGTAAATTCAGCAGACTGAGAGAGCCCCCGGTCTGCCACCAGCACTGGTTTTATTGAATGGGGATACCTTACTTCCACTTGCGACATGACACACTCCATGCCAAGCTCTACCTGCTCTGGTCATCCCGGGGGGCAGCTGCAGAGAGTATGTTAGGCTCTCAATGAGCAGTTCCTTAGCTAGAAGATCACAAACTTTGCTTTTTTCATCTTGTTGTCTGTTGTTCTCATTCAGAGTACAGAAGCAGCCATTTACAATTACTCATGACATTTACGATTATTCTCAACGGTAAAGTGTCTGTATGTGGCTGTTTGATGGGTCATGACCTTTGTATTTCAAGATACACATTTCTTCCTCTGTCAACAAGACATGACAAGTATTAGTGGGCAGTTGAAAACATAACAGCAACAACAGTTTAAAACTGTCCATCACTCTGATGGACAAAGAGAGATGTCTTAATGCACATGGGAACACAGAAAACTTAGGCAGACAGACTCTGGAGATATATGTGCCCCTTCTTTTGTTCAGATTTTGTCAAGATTGAACGTGATGAAATCACTGGTCAGAAACCAAAGAACATCAGCAATTTAGAGCCTAACAAAGACTGGGATCAGACTAACAGGTAAAGGGAAAGTGGGTAAGTCAGCTCCAGGAAAATGGTTGGCCCCATAAATGCAAAGCTGGGCTTGCTGTGGGAGCAGTATCAACAGGTGTGCTGAGCACTGGGAAGCTGCTTTGTGGCTCTCTGGTCAGGACTGGTCAATGCTCCTGTGCCCAAAGCTTCAAAAGCTGAGAATGCATTAGCTAGACCAGGTTCCTGCACCCACTTTAAAAGGCCCTTTTATTTCCACCAGGAAGTCAAAATCTACTCATCTGATGGCCAGAGAGGCAGCAGCCATTGCTCGCTACTGGGGGAGTGCTGTCCCTTTTCCAGACAGCCTGAGAAAGGAGGATATCTTACGGTAACCTTGCCGCCTTACCTCTGACAGCTTGGGGTGGGAAGCTAGGCTCAGGCTGTCTGGCTTTTCCTTTCCAAGAGTCATAGGATGAGTCAGGGTAAGGCTGTCCTTTCACTTGTTTTCACTGGGGCTTTTCATTGCAGGCAGCTTCTGGCTGGACCCAGAAACCCATGACAGCCCCTGTATGTGGGTGCAGAAGCTGAGTGCTCTCTGCAGCCTGGAAAGGGAAGCATCTGCCACAGCCACAGAAACTATTTTGGGGGTGGGGGAGGTGGTCTTGACCCAGCTGCTTCATCTCCAATGACCCAGTGGAGTAAGGCACTAACGAGACTCCCACTTATTCCCTGATCCTAAAGAAGCAGTGACAAAAAAAAAAAAAAAAAAAAAAAAGTAGGTGGCATTGAATCTAAGCAGTCAGTGGGCACTAACTCCTTTGTAGCTGTCAGGGAGACAAAAACCCCAAACGTATTCATGCGTGTTCCTCCCTAACAATATTTCTTCTCTTGAGCAGCTCCACCCCCACAGACATCAGCAAACCCAACTACCTGGGCATGGCTGCCTTCTCTCAGCAGCCCTCTGCAACCTGCCAGCTTAAGCAGACACCTTCACCAGAGCAGGCACCTTGCCTCTGGAACTATGAGCAGCAGCCCAAAGAGAACACCTCCCTAATGGGGCAGAGTCAGTCATCCTCCACATCACCCTCCTTGTCACCTCTATCTCCAAAACCATCCCTCCAGCCTACAGCAAACAGAAGCATTTACAGTTGGAGTCAAGAGTACCTGTGAGTGTTTGAGTTTTGCACTGGGGCTGGGCCCCTCTCTCCTGCCATTCTGCACAGTCACTGTTTCATTATCTGTTTGGAGAGTTCAAGGTGCAGCATATTCTTTACATATTTTACCTCTAGAATTAGAAAGATAAGTGAATGTCACAAGTGCAGACATTGCATACTCAAAGAAAACTAGCGTAGCAGATCCTCCAACTTTTGTGAAAGGAAAGCCAAAGATAATGAGTTAAACTTACAATTAAATCATGGAATATTAGAATCATAGAATGGTTTGGATTGGAATGGACCTTAAAGCTCATCTCATTCCACCCCCTGTGATCAGCAGGGACACCTTCCACTATGCCAGGTTGCTCCAAGCCCCATGCAACCTGGCCTCAGACACTTCCGGGGATGGGGCAGCCACAGCTTCCCTGTGCCAGGGCCTCAGCACCCTTCTTCCTAACATCTAACCTAAATCTCTCCTATTTCAAAACTCTTTCCCCTTGTCCTGTCACTATCTGCACTCTCCTTCCTTTGTGCAAGTCCCCTTTAGGCACTGGAAGGGCGCAGTGAAGACTCCTTGGAGTCTTCTCCAGACTGAACAACCCTAGTTGTCTCAGCCTGATATATGTAGGTTTAATTCTCTACCAAGAGAAGAGAAGAAGATTACAAAGTTGACTGTAATAACAAAGAAGAAAAGTGGGGAGTGTGGCATAGATCCTTCCCCTGGATAGGAAGGAGAGGTCCTTTGTGTGTTATATGTGAGGTACTTTCATTGAATTTCTACTTGTACTGTACAAATGTCCAGCTTGCTGCAGAAGCTAGACTCCATGCGCTGCCTCTATCACAAGCCTTGATGCAGAATTTCCACCTGGCAACTGAAAATATCCCATCTCTTCCCAGCTTAGTGAGGTGATGAGGCTACTTCACCCTAGTGCATGTATGCAATCTGTGTCCTTCTTGCAGACCTCTTCACAGCCAAGAGACAGCTGCTCTCTGAGCTGGGCTAAAGCTCCCTGGTAAATGCATGTGGCACTCTGATGTCAGAACTCACAGTAGTCAGAGCTGCCAGCACTGCTCAGGTCTGTTCTGTACCCAGCAGTGCTCCATCATGGCTCAGCTCTCCGCTCCCACATGCACTGACTTCCAGAGAAGAGCTTGAGACAGGGAACACAACTCATTTGAAGACACCCAAAGAATATGTCCCACTCACCTCTATTCCACTCTGCTCAGTGATATTGTGGCTGATTTTTTAAGTACATGTCCCACTCACCTCTATTCCTCTCTGCTCAGTGATATTGTGGCTGATTTTTTAAGTACTTTGCAGGTGAAAGGCTGGCCAAATCAGGTCGAGTGACCCAAACCCACAGGACCTGCTGTGTCCCATTGTAGAGCTGTGCTGTCGTTCCAGGCTGAGCTGCAGCTCAAAGGGCTCCGGTGGGAATGCACACTGATTGTCTCTCCCTACAGCAGAGCTATTACTCTTGCACTGTGCATTTGGGTGCATTAAGGAGATTTATCCCTTCCTTAGGAATACCATCCTGCATTGGTAGCAAGAGGAGATTGACCTAGTTGTAAAATGCCACAGTATAATGTGAGCTCTTATTTTAAGCCTCTGGACAACCATTTCCATCCTCTCTACCAGATCTGAAAATTCTTATTAATATTCAAGTTCAGATTTGTGTGTGTCGCAGAGTCATCGAAGGACCTGGCACAGTTTGGCTTAGTAGTTTGTCTGTGTTTAAAAAGAAGCCAAACATCATTTTGACAGGACTTGTAGTCCAGCAGGGAGTTTACACAATGCTATGCATATAACATGAGAACTCTCTGCTGTTATATTACTAATGATTAAACAAAGTAAAAACAATGCACACTTCTGTTCTCTCTCCCCAAGTTTAATTGTTTTCCTGTTTCCCCTTTAGGCAGTCAGTTTAATTTGCTCACAATAATTTACTATTCATGTTCTCTCTAAATCAGTCAGTGACTCTCTTGCCTGCTCTTCACAAGTCTCCTTTTCATCCTACTTCCATGACTGTAGGCCACCTGATGTGGGAAAATCCACAGCAGAGCCTGTGCTGCAGGAGGAGGGGCAGCAAAGGCCAGAGATGTTTGAGAATCCGCTGTACGGCTCCATGGGCTCCAAGGGCAAGGTGGCCCCCAAGAAAGAGCAGGAATACCCCAAGGCCTTGTGGAAAGAGCAGCTGCCACTGCCTGAGCAGAGCTGTCATCTCACAAAGCCACAGGAGCCTGAGTGCAGCAAGACCTCTGGCAAACAACCATCACCACCTTTCCTGGTGCCCACACAGCGATTCCGGTCCTACACCTCCCCCTGCCAATCAGAAGAAAAGAATACAGGGGAAAAGAGTCAAGGCAAACCAAAAATGACAACACCATTGGAAAATTCAGCACTGCTCAAAAAAATTGTGAAGCCATCGAGGGCTGAAGTCAGCTTGAATATCCAAGGACAGCAGAACAAACCGCCCCTTCCCTCCAAGAGCCGGGCAGTGCTGGACATGCAGAACTCCAAGGGCCGTGACTATCGGGACAGTTCAGAGCTGCCGCACTCTGGGAAGCACCGGATGGAGGAGGGCCCAGTCAGCAGGACAACTACACCGGTGTGTTACTCGGGGGAATGAAGTGGGGTGGAAATTGTCTTGGGCTGTGATGTCACTGCAACTGGAGTAGTATTGGCTTAGTCACCAAGTCCTCACTCCATGGTTCCTATCCAAGCTCAGTGCTGTCCCACAGACCTACAGGGCTTGCAGAGCAGGGGGTGCCAGGGAATATCCTAAAGCAGTATTGCTGGAGAGGATGGCATGTTGTGAAACTATAGCCTTAGCTTTACAGGAATTTTTACCTTCTTCTGGACTGTTTAAGCCTGGTGGTCACAAGCAGAATGCAAATAGTCAGTACTTTGCCATGTCTTGTTTCGGGAATACTGTGCTGTTCCTGAGAATGGCCGATCCTGGCCTGATAGCACAAATCTGTGAACTGGGCAATGGATTTGCTTTGCTCTAAATAATTAAAAGATGATTCAAAGTAGTTAGTAGTTAGTGGTAAGCACTTAGCAACTTAGAACAGTGTGTCCAAAAACTTTACAGAACCCTCTACAGAAATAATCAGACATATACTTTCCTGGGCTGATAGGTTTATTTGTTGTGGTTTGGTTTTGTGTTATTTTTTGGTGTTTTCTTCAACAGAATATCATGAGCTGTATGAGAAGGAGTAGGGGAGGCCTTAGTAAGTGCATTTGGGAGAAAAAGCCCGCTTGAGCAAGCTGTAGGATTTTTTCTTTTCCATCTCCATCAGAACCTGTAGAATTGACAATATACAAGCTGATGTATTCTCTTGTCTCTACAGTGAACACGACACAGCGGCTGGTGGTACCCTAGGGGGAATCCGGATGGGAAGAATGATGGAGACTACTGCTTTGTTCACACTGATGTCCTCTGGTCTGGTTCTAAAAAAGACTGAGGAATTTTATTTTTGAGGGTGTAGCCCTCCCTGTGATTATGAAAATGTTCTAGCTGAGAAGTTTTATCCTATGTTGTTCAGACCAAGAGGGGCCAGGACCACAATACCAAATGCAAGTTATTCTTTTGAGTGTCACTTTGGTACTTCCATTAAGAGGCGGGTGGCCAAGTACATGCATTAGCAAATGTTTCGAAAAAGAGGACAGTACGGTACAAGGACTAAGAAATGGAAGGGGTACATTGAAAGAATGTATGAAAGAATCTTCCTACAAAAGCAAAATTTCTATTTTGTGTTACAGGATTCCTATTAAAGAGTGATATGTAAAAGAAAGCATCTTGAAAGTGGTACAGCTACAAAAGCATGTCCTATCCATGGAGCAAGGAGGTCAGGGAGGGTGGGGAAAGAGTCTGAATAGCAGATACTGATGCAGGTCACACACTGTCAGTGGAGCCAGCCTTGCCTGGAGCTTGAGGCTGCATCCCTGCACCACCCAGGGGACACAGCAAGTGAGGGCCGGCCTGTGGCACTGCAGCTTTTTCCTTCGAGCAGGCCCTGCTTTGATACCCCAACAGAGGGAAACACCAGAGCCACAGGCAGAAACAGGGGAAGAGGAAGGGCCCATGGCAGGCCAGGAGTACAGCTGCCTGGAGGGGCAGACAGCAGCACCCCAGCCTGCCTGGCAGCAGGCACTCTGCTTTGGAGGACACTGGCCAGCTGGTTTTGGAGCATTCTTAATAGATTAATGCTGACCTTACTGTACACTTTTGTTCACTGACTGAGAATTAATAATGTTAACATACTTGTCATTTCTGTTATATTCATGTTAAGTATTAATGCTGTGGTTACTATTAGGCTAAGCCTGTTGTGACTTAACCACTGCTATTGTTTCCATGTTGATTACTTAAAAAATAATAAAATAGTCACCTTTCTGGTCATTCTTTATTGAAAATTCAGAACTGCCTGTCACATGATTCAGCTTTAGGTGGGTGTTACACCAGCTTGCTCAGTGACAGTAGTCCCTGCCCAGAGAAAACACCAAAGGCACCAAGGAGAGCAGGGAAAACACAAGGATGACTGAGAATGCATCTGTCTGTCTGCACAGACCTTTTGTGGATACAGCTGGTTTGAAAACTACAGCACCTGTTTGCAGGTACAGTTACTAATTGTGTGACTGTAGAAAAGGTACAGTAATTTTACTGGAACAGAAGAGGCCAAGCACAGGCTTGTGAGAATGGGTGGAAGAGGACAACCTGTAGGTAGAAGCCTTTCAGGAGGAGATGATTTTGTGCCATGCAGGTTGGAGTTTCAAGGCATCATTACTGAAGAACTTGGCTCTCCAAGCTACAAATCACCAAGAGAGACCATGAGCTTACAGCCCTCTTGCTTTATTCACCAGAACCCTCTCTGTGTAATAGCCATAATTCGGTAGCCATGGTATTTCCCTGGCCCTGGGGAGCATTTCACTTTTCCAGGTTGCAGGAGAACTGGTGTGGCCACCGAGTAAAGCCTCCCTGGAGCAGGTGAGCTTTCTGTCCAATACAGAGAGTTAGATCAGTTCCCAGTAATTCTGGGCTGTGTTCTTCTATGTGTGGAGATGGAAATGGGATGAGCTTTCTATAAAAAAAAATTAACTTCTCAACAATGAGACAAGCTCAGATTTTTTTGTTTTAATCCCTGACTCTCTAAACTGTAAAAAATAAGGTATATTCCCCAAAGTTTAGAAACTAAAAGCTGGATATAAAACAAATACAGCTTTCTGTGTAAACATTCTCCTAATTGGGAATGCTGCTTAAATTGTGCACAGATTTGCAGATGAACAGAGTTTGAGAACACTGGACTTGCTAAGGCATAAAAATCCATCCAGGTACTTAATTTGGCCTGTCCTTCAGAAAGGTGTGTTGCGGGGAAGAGCAGCTCTCTTCCAAGTTTCCAGCAGAAAAAAAATACATTCCTATTCCTATGCTAAAAATGGATTGCCTATCCACTTGGGGTTCCAAAGACAGTCTGATGGAATGATGGCGAATGCCACCAGGCTTTGTGCAAGTGGACAATGTTCAAAAGAAGGCTCTGTAAAGAGCTTTCTGAAGCCTCTGTGGATGAGAGACTTCTCAGGTGAACGGCTTAGACACGGAGTGGAGAAGTGGGACAAGTGGTGAGAGACTACACAGTACTCGTCTCTGTGGCCAGACTGGTTGTGCCTTGGGATGGTAGAAGTGGTAACAGCAGCTGTGGGAGCTTGGCAGATGTAAGTATCAGAAAACTGAATTTAACAAGTAAGTCTGGTGCTTCTGTTTGTTTTATTTAATTTTTAATTTCTGTCACAAAGCCTCTAAGATGACATCTACTGGTTACTGCCCGTGTCTTGAACCACATGAAAGCAGAACTGAACACAAGCTGCTACTTTCTCTGACATCCCTAAGCCTGGGACCCTCTTGCCAAACCAGGCACATTTCTCTGCCCTCTCTGCTGTCATCCAGTTAAGTTGGTACAGGCAGTATGAGCAAAAGACATGAACTGAAGGATATGAATTGTTGAAAAATGTACTGATTTCCCCCAGATGTATTATCTATCCATAACCTTCCAGAGTCCTTTATTTTAAGTTCTTAAAATAGCTGGAGTATTTTTGTACTTATTTCCATGGAGACCCAGCTGTCAAAAATGCCTGAAGTTCCCAGCTACAGGATGTAATGTTGCAGAAAACAGTAAGTTTGAAACTCCCCATTTCCTGCATGCACCTGTTGCACCTAACACCAGTTTTTTTGTCCTCTCAGTGTACAACCACCACAGGGCACCATTAAGCCTTTTCCTAAGATGTTGTGGGCGACACATTTTCTTCCTGGTAAAGGCAGGGTCTTAGAGAAAATGGCTCAAGGAAGAGGAAAAACAGAAAGAAAACCAAATTAAGGTAAGTTACTCACTCCAAAATAGCAAGGGGATAATTTTAATGTTAGAAATCATGTTTCTTAAGCCTGTAATCTACTGGGACCAAGTACCCTTTTTCTGTACAGCTTAAAACTAACCATTTAGTCGCTATGCTCCCACTTGTTTTTAAAATGAAAGGTTTGCTAAAATTTTATGACTTTTTTCTTGTCCTTGTGATAATACAATAATAGTCCATGTGATTGAAGGAATGTATTGTCAAGAAATTAATTGATTCACCCCCAGACCAAGCTCCTTATTTTTATATATTTTATAACATTGTGAAGGCTCAGATATTTTTGTGTGATTAAACTGTGTGTGTCGGGACTAACTGACCAAGGTGAAGCAGGGCAGTTCCCAGAGATCTAACCAGTATCAGCACATGGATTGGAAATAGACAATACCAAGATATTTCACTTTTATTTCCATAATCTCTGCCTGAGAGAAATTGACACTTTCCCCTGTGGGACATTTGCCAAGGAGACTTACCCTGCTGTCATTTGTGATGTCTCTTGCTGATAACACGGATCAGAGGTGCAGCCGGTGGGCTGGGCTTGGGGAAGCGATCAATGCTGCAAAGCCTCTCGATAATCAGCTACACCAGCTACATCTGTGTGGTGCTCATGTTGTTGAGGCTGAAGTATTTAGTGACAGGGTCAATGGCTTTACCTGTTCTCTGTGCCCAGCTGGCACTGTCTCACATGATGGTCACACCTGCCACCAAAGGGCTGCTGCAGTCTCCTGGGCATTCCTGCAAGGCTTAAGGAAGAACTTGTTATGCAAGTGCTACAGAATAATCCAAATACTCCTTTCAGTGTGCCAGATCTCCCTTGTGCAGGAAAGGTGTTAGCTGCAGAGGTACAAGATGTTCTTTCTAAATATATATGTAAGCAAACATCAAGTTATTAGTCACATGAATATGAAAAAGATCCTCCTAACCCCACAGTGTGTGCATGGTGTTGTTTCAAATGAGGCTCCTAATAAAAAGTATTTTAAGTTTGCATTTGTGTTAAACTACTGAACTTTCTCAGAAATTCTTTCAGAGTTGAATCCCAGGTCGACAGAAGAGAGAGATTTCTTTTTGCCTACTGTAATTTGCTATATTTTTTTCTGCTTTATCTTACTATGCATCATCAAAAAGCATTATCTCATTGTGCATCACCAAATTTCCCTGAACTTCTGTTCTCAGTGCATTACCATTATTCTGTTTCATTAATTTTATCTGCAGATAATCTTTGCTCTAGCTCCCAAGTCAGTTAAACTAAAGGATACTTCAGTGTACTGTTTTAGACCAAAATTACATTCTTCTGTAGCTCTCAGAAAACTGTGATCAGAACTGTTTTACAAACCCTAGTATTGCAGAAGCTATCACAAAGACTAGACATGGGTCTGCTGAATCTGGGGCTTGGACTAGAGAATCTCCAGAGGCCCATCTGGACTCAGCTATTCCACACTTTTGTGGTTCTATTTAACTGAGAACATTCTGTTCCAGGGATGGTAATCTGCTACATATTACAGTTATTATTAACACTTTTACTGCATTTTTTCCCAAGGTCTGGTCTAGGTTACATAGCAAATAAATTAGTCTCTCTTACCGTGAAGTATTAGATTATATCATAACTAATAAAGATGGCACAGAACAGGGTCGTAAATGTTGGGCTCGAGAGAGAATGCATGGATAGAAATGGATGAAGGTGTCCAGCAATATGCAGAAAGGTTGCAGAAAAGCAACCACAAAGACTGCAGAATGAGAGGAAACCTAGCAGAAGGGAACCGGGTAAAAGCTCTCTCTCATAGAAACAGGTCAGACAAGGGGAAAAAGTAAAAGCAGTAAAGAGACTAGAAAATAAAAAGAGACCTTTGCAACAGAAAGGATGGAGAGTTAGCACAGAATTTATGTCTGCTCCATACTTCACAGTAATTTGCATCTTGACATTATAGCTTGAAGTACAAAGAAAATGACCGGGTGTGGGACATGTTCCCTCTTTTCAAAGGAAAACTGAAGATCCAAAACAAAGCTGAATTCGAAAATGGTGTTCTGAACGTAACTTTGGGAAGGACACTGCTAATCAGCATCTTCCCGGAAAATGAACATTTCTGGTTCCCAGTCAGGAAGCAGCGAGGGGAGTAAGTGAATCTGAGCACCAAGCTTCAGGGAAACAACCCATCAGAAACTGCTCCACTCACCTCGGAGCAGGGATCCGTCCCATCACCTGAGTGTCAGTCACGACACAACCAGCTCAGAATCAGAACTGGGCTGGAGGGCCCTGATGGGACCCTGCAATCCATTCACCACACCAGCAAAGAGTAAACTACAAAATCCTTCACCATGTTTTCAAGTGGCCTTATAAACCTCCAGCAGGAAAGATTCTCATCTGCCTCAAGCAGCCTGTTTCAAGCTTCACCAGCTTTTACCAGCCCTTCCTCATCTCTAGTGGCCATTTTTTGGTTACTTTTAGGCCCTTTCAATGTAATCCTGACCCACAAGAACAAGCAGATCAGGACATTGCCTTAATTTTCTGGCATGCTTATTTACATAGTGCTGTCATGCTTCCCATATGTCTTCTCCTTGTCAGGGTAAACAATTCCAACTGCCCAAGTCTTTCTTCGGGATCAAATATCCTGTATACAATTGTCATTCCTGCTGGGCTACTTTGACATTCTCAATTCTTCGAGAAATATGCTGCCTAAAGCTGGACACGTCTCCACCAGAAGTCCTGCTTTTCCCTCTATGGATGTGGAGTGCAATATTCATTGGAGGCACAGTTTTTGCTTCTTCACTGCAGATGGAGCTTTCTGAAAAGCAGGCTAATTTGTTGGTAGTCTGAAATTTTTACTCCTGAATTAGAGTTTTGAATGAATTGCTGGATTTTAATGCTGCTGGTGGCAGAAAGGTGCTTCAAATGAAGCAGCCGCTTTCAGCTTGAACAAGCTGTTTTGTCACATGTTCTTACAGTTTTTGTGGATATAAAAGGAGAGCAGGATGACAGATGATTACATGGAGCAGGGATGTGCTATTGGAAAGACTGCCAGAAACCTCAGATATATTTAAGAATATTGCATTGGAGTGGAAAAAGCATTGTTAGCAGGTACTGTAAAGAAAAACAGGATGTCCTGCCCACAAAAGAAATCACAGATTACAGAAAGGTGGACACCTGTAACATAATGTGATTTTTATGAATTCAAACACATACAGATGACAATTAATTAAAGTCCTTCCCTTAGAACATTCTAGCAGCTGCTGTAAACAGTAAAACATGCAATGTTTGAAGTAATTTATTTATGTAATGCTTGAGGATACACTTTTTTTCTTTTTCCCATGTCATTTCTATTCATACCGATTCTTTTTCCTGCCCTGCTGAAAGAAATAGGGGACAATTATTTTCCCTCCCAGTTTTAGGGAGAAAAGCCTGCTCTCAAATATGAGCTGAAGGATTTTTTTTTTGGAGAGGCTGAAAAAAGCAGGGGCTTGGCAGTTCAAAGGTACTGAGGCACTTTGGGGCTGATTATATATTAAAGCCAAGGAAAAAGCTTCAGGAGAGGAGTTATCGAGTCTGATCCCTGTATTTCTGTATCTTTGCCTTTCCCTTTTTCTCATGTTTTGTTTGCTTTCCTCTTTCTCTGCAAAGGATTAAGATGTAGAGAAGAAGATTTGACAGGATGAATTTCTCTCATCACTGCCCTTCAGGAGTTCAGTAACTATAGCTGTAGAATTAGGACTTAACCTTACAGTTACAGGTAATTTTAGGTTTTTAAACACCTAATTTGATTTTGTGATGTATAAGTAGAATGAAATAGGCTGTGTGTTTACACTTGGCCTAATTAGCTTTATAGAGAATGCACATAACCTCGTGCATTGTGTACTTCATAAGACAGAGCTATGCATGAATTACTATTAACCAGCAGCACACTCTCCTCTGGTCTAATAATATAGTGAATCATCTATTTCTCACTGTTACAATTTCATAATTGCATCTTCATTCATTTACTCAAAAGAAAAACAAAGCAATTTAGGCAGTCCCAGACAAAAAGCGTTATGAGTTCTGCCCAGTTTCTAATTACATTACGATAATATGGTTACCTAACACATTACTTAGGAAGTTAAGCAGTTGAAAGTAAAGCAGTGGAGCGAGTTGTTAAGGATTTTTACATTTGCTTCTTCATGAGGCTGGGCAGGAGGTGGGAGCGCAGGCAGGGCTGCACAGTAGCTTCTGCCATGTTCCAAATTCAGTAGTTTTTCCTAGAAAGCCTCAAGCTCCATTTCATTTCACCACCACCCTCCTCGAAGGCTGAGCTGGGGCTGTGCAGCCTCGGGAGGAGCCCTCATCCCTGTTGGACCCTGTCTACAGTGAGGGCTCCGAGCAGGGCCCAGGCTCTGCTCCGGGGGGTCTAGCAACGGCACCAGAGGAACGGGCAGGAACTGATCCCAGGAAGTTCCCCCTGCACAGGAGGCAAAACTTCTCCCCTAGGCAATGCCCGAGCCCTGAACAGATTGCCCAGAGAGCGTGTGCACTCTCCTTTCTGGGGATATTCCAGAGTCCTCTGGGATGGCCCTGCTGGAGCACGGGGGTGGGACCAGGTGAGGCACTGTGGGCCCTCCCAGCCTCACCCATCCCGTTATTCTCGGCAAACGGTGATGGAAGTGGCGGTGTCCTGTAAAGGGGGGAAAACACCACTCAACAACTGGCACTGCAGGTGTATCGTATTTCTGTAGTGTTTTACGACACTCCTTCTGCTCTCTGTGTAACTCTTAATAAATGTTTAATGTTCACTCACAGTAACACCCGTGCTTTAACAGTGGCAGGCAGAGGTGTGGCGGTGGCTGCCGAGGCCGGACAGTCCCGGTGCCATGCGAGCACCAGCCCTTCACCTCACCAAAGCGCAGCCAGTATCACTAGCATGACACACAGCCACGGGCCCTGCGCAAACACTGAACTGCGAGCGCTGTGACCGCGGAAGGCTCAGGCTGGGTGACACCCTCGACCCAGCCCAGCCCCGCCCCTCAGAGAGCTGCCGTCGCCCCCGACGGCAGGGAGCCCGTGCGCATGCGCTGCTGCGGGGCGGCCGGGCCGCAACATGGCGGCTTGGCCACTCCCAAGATGGCGGCTAAGCATGCCCAAGATGGCGGCGAGGCCACTCTCAAGATGGCGACAGGGCCACTCTCAACGTGGNCCGTCTCTCTGCCCCCCGCGCCGCCTGCCCCGGCTCGTTCCACCCCGGCCTGTCGCAGAGATGGCGTCGGGGCTGCGCGCCGCCGGGTTCCCCCCCTGGAAGCGGCACATCGCGGAGGAGCTGCGGCGGCGGGACCGGCTGCAGCGCCAGGCATTCGAGGAGATCATCGCCCAGTGTAAGCGGGGCCTGGCGGGGGCGCGGCCGAGGAGCGCTTCTCTTCTCCCTAAGCGATGCCCATCAGTATCTGCAGGGAGACTCTGCTCTGTATAGAGGGTGTGGAGTCTTCCTCTCTAGAGGTATTCCAGGACTGGATTCTATCCGGTGCCATGTGCTCAGGGATGACTCTTCTAGAGCAGGGAGGTGGCACCTGGTGACCCGCTGTGCACCTTTCCAGCCCGAATCATTCTGGGCTTCCTCCTCTTCAAAGGTGGGAAAGCCGTGGTAGCACAGAGTCTCCGGGGCCTCGCCCGAGCCGTTTTCACGGGACTGTTAGAGACATGTCTGTAATAACAGGAAAGCTGGAATTTCTGCTTTATCGAGGAAAGTATGTNGGCCACTCTCAACGTGGCAGCAGGGCCACTCTCAAGATGGCGCCTGCATAGAGGACACAAAATGGCGCAGCGCGAGGCCTCCTCTCCTCAGAAGGCTCGTGTTCTCCCTCCTGAGGCCGACCACGCCCCCGCGTTTGCAGCGCGATCTCGTGCGGCGTTTTCCGGCCTGGGGACACGGGTGGTGGGGTCAGCGGCGCCGGGGACAGGGGGGAGGAGGGCGGACGGCGTCAGGCAGCGGCGGGGCAGCCTCTGTCGCAGTCGCGGCGCGCCGCACAGACGCGAGGGCCCCTGACGTAGCACGGCGCCCTGGCGGGTGTGGCGGCGCGGCGGCGNGGGACCGGCTGCAGCGCCAGGCATTCGAGGAGATCATCGCCCAGTGTAAGCGGGGCCTGGCGGGGGCGCGGCCGAGTAGCGCTTCTCTTCTCCCTAAGCGATGCCCATCAGTATCTGCAGGGAGACTCTGCTCTGTATAGAGGGTGTGGAGTCTTCCTCTCTAGAGGTATTCCAGGACTGGATTCTATCCGGTGCCATGTGCTCAGGGATGACTCTTCTAGAGCAGGGAGGTGGCACCTGGTGACCCGCTGTGCACCTTTCCAGCCCGAATCATTCTGGGCTTCCTCCTCTTCAAAGGTGGGAAAGCCGTGGTAGCACAGAGTCTCCGGGGCCTCGCCCGAGCCGTTTTCACGGGACTGTTAGAGACATGTCTGTAATAACAGGAAAGCTGGAATTTCTGCTTTATCGAGGAAAGTATGTAGTTGTTTCAGTTCTCTCAGAGGCTGAAGCGCTTTGTGCTCTGGACAGTGATTGAATTTCTGAATTGTCTGCACAATTCCCACCCAGTTTCTTGTGGAACCGAGAACAATGGTGCTATTGACCCTTCTCATGGTCTTTAGTAAAATTTGGAGCTATCCAGGAGCCAGCACTCTCTGTTCAGGGCTTTCCTGCCCACCCGTCTCCTGCCTCAGCTGTGTCAGGATGGAAGGGGGGTCCCACACACTGTGGGGAAAAGCAAACAGTCCTGGAAAGGACCTTGCAGAGCTGGGTTTGGCCTCTCTGCCAGGCCTGTTCTCCTGGTTGCTGTCCTTTGAGGGGCTGTAAAGACTCTGAACTTTGAACTCTCTCTGTTTTAGTAGATAGCTATGCACCTGAGCAGTCACTCTTTCTTTCTCTCTTAAGCTTTCATAAGTGCAGTCCCACACAGCATCTGGATTAATGAGGCATTCCTGGAGTTGTAGGTGGGTGGTGCCTTAACCTGTTGAGATCAAAAAGGAGGGAGAACACACTGATGTGGTGGAGGCTCATGTAGCGTTTTGCTGTGGCAGAGTAATTAAAGGGGCTAGATCACAGCTGGCAGGAGAAGATGGGACTCTGGATTTGCTTTCTGGTTGTCTTAAGTGCACTTTTTGCTGCTGCAGATAACAAGCTGCTGGAGAAGTCAGACCTTCATGCAGTGCTGGCTGATAAGCTTCAAGCAGAAAAATATGAAATGCAGAGCAGACATGAGGTCAGGTATGTAACATTCCTTTTTGTCAGCAGCTGTCTGTTGTGCACCTTGTAACCTAAACCACTGTTTGATGCCTCACACAAACCGCTCCTGGGTCCCTACAGTGACTTGGCACACAACAAACTGAAATTCTTTTGGACTAAAAATTACTTACAGCTGTATCTAAGCCTGTAATGAAGTTACAGTATATTTAGAGTATGCAGCACAGAAAGGTCTGCCCAGGTTTAGAATGGAAGCTGATTTATCATAAACTCATGGAACAGAGGTGAACCAGAATGAGCTGCTGCTTCTGTTCTGTTTGCCTGCTCTTCCTAATGAGTATGGGATGTTTAATGGCTTCGTTTCTTTCAATCTGTGTCATCACGTGAAAGGGGAGAACAGAAATAAACCATGATTGTGAAGTGTCGGTCTTAAGTAGGCACCAGATGCCAAAAGGAAGGTGTTTTCTGCTGCTTTTTAGTAGGATTTCTTGGAAAGCTTCCTCCCTAACCTGAGAATAGCACTCTGGTACTGAAGGCAGGAGTTATGCTGCTGGTTCTGCTGGCAGTTGACTGCACAGCAAACCCATTTGCCAGAATTGTTCTTTAGACAGCCTGTCTGTTCCACAGGTGAAGGCTGGCAGGCCCTCAGTGTACCTGAAGAGAAGGCAGGGCCAAGGAGCTCAGAATTCCTACTTCTGTAAGAATTGCTTCCTCTGTTGAGGTTCTTTTTGCTCTTGTCCTAAAACTAGAACCCCTCTACAGCAGGGAACTGTATGAGCGTGTCCAATTGGGATACAAAACAAATCAATATAGCAGAGAAGGAGCAACTGCTGGGTTTACAGGAATTGCAGGCAAAACTCCAGCAGGCTGGAGTTAACACCCGTGTGAAAGTTTCCAAAAGCTTTCTGATGGCTGCAGTTGTCTTGAACCATTTCAGTTTGTGGGAATTGTGTTCTGGCTGAATGCCAGCTCTAAGAGATGATGGTGGACTAAATGTGGAAGAGAAGAAAGGCACAGCAGCAGCATCTGAAAGTAAATACTCAGCTGAACTCTGATACTGTGCTCAATATATGACAGGTTTTTGAAACAGAATTACTTTTCTAATCCTAGATAGCTGAGGAAAAGTGTTTTTACTTCCCTCAAGGCCAAGGAGTAATATCTAGTTATGGCTATAAGGGTATGCGTGGCTGGAGCTATAGGATATGTTGGATATTACCACAGGACTTGGCTTCCTGTCTGCACACACTTTTTTGGAAATGCAGTTAGTGCAGCAATAGTTCAGAAAGGGGTTAGTTGCTTGTTTTCTGGGAAGAGCATTGGGTTAATGATATCACTATGAGGCATTTGAATGGATTATCTGTTTCTCCTGGACTGTTACAACCCAAAATGACTGCAGAAAGGGATGCAAATACCTTGTTCTGTTTGTCTGATATAATGGTATTAAAGTTAAAATTATGGTTTTTTAAAAGATGTAATTTAAAATATAGCTGGTAATGTGCTCAGAGTCTGTGTGTGTATATGCTTTAAAAAAACTTGTTTTTTTCAGGTCCTGTCTATGTGCTTTCCGAGACAAGAGTGATAAATGTTACAGTCTATAGTTGTTTGGGGCCAGGGGGGTGATATAAATGTTCTGATATGTAGAAATTAAAGAATATCTTACAGTAATAGTGTTGGAAAACACAATTAGTAACCACTTCAAAACTTATGCACGCAAAGAGTGTAGTCAGACCAATGGAGAAGTGACCTGGTACTGTAAACTCAGAGACCTGGGAATACACCCTTGGTTTCCTGGCTTTTGGTTCTGTACCCTCTCCAGACATCTTGCATCTTCAAGGTCCACTAGCTCCCTCCAGAACAAATCAGGGTGGTAAAATACTTGTAATTGTTCCAGAATTTAGAGAGTGTGCTTCTAAGACTCAGTTGTCTTCATGCAAACTTAAACAAAGGCTAGTTATCTTCCATTGGAGTTTGAATTCTAGTTTAGAAATGTATGAAAGCTGAATCTAGTCCTCAGGAGATGTAACTTTCCAGTACTGTGTGATGGCCTTTTGGCTGGTGAGGAGTGCATGGTGTGGAAGCCAGCTGTGGCTTGGTTTGTTACAAATCACCTATGTCCCTGGTGTACAGAGCATCTGAGGGAGGCAATGTCTGGACCCTGGCAAAGGCACAGGAACAACTGGATTCTAGTTTATGACATCTCTTCTTCTTCTCTCTCCAATTGCAGCCCAGGACATGATGGCACGTGGAATGATGCTCAGCTGCAGGAACTGGCCCAGCTGAAGATAAAGCACCAAGAGGAGCTGACTGAGCTGCACAAGAAACGTGGCGAGGTTGGAAAGTCCTCTTATGTTCTCTGTGGTCTATATGTGGCCTTTTGGGAGCCTGATCATGATTTTACCAGACTCATTAATCATCATTTTTTCCTCCTTTCGTCTAGAGCCTTTTTAAGCTTCCCCAGTTTTTGATGATTAAAATCAACCAGAGATGGGCTGGTCTGTAACGCCAGGAGATGAGAGCTTACATTGTCAGCATAGCATGATTTTTAAGTGCTGAATTTTCTGCTTTATTAATAGGCTTTTAGTTGTATTGGAGGAGGAAGGAACTAATCTGGGCCACAGAGCTGTGTATGACCACTAACTTGAAAATACTTAGAATGAGTGGGGCATAGGGTGCTGTGTGTGGTTTCACTGGTCTCACTTTGCAGCACCACTTCTGTGGCAGTGGACAAAATAAACAAGCACAAGCCAAGGTTGAAAGAGCCACAGTGCTAGGCTGGAACGGGAGTGCTGGTTCAGAGCCCAGGAGTTCTGTAATGATGACACTTGGGCCTGGAAGAGAGGAAAAGCCAGGGGGTCTTGGGTTTGTGTTTTGGGGGGGGTTTTGACAAGGAGATATGGAAGCTTCAGCAGCAGAATTGGGTTTTTAAAAGCACAGCAGTGGACTGAATGAGTCTGGAAGCTGCATGGGACTGCACACTTTCGTAAGGAAAAGGTGTGAATGGCCTGGAAAATGCTATCGTGCTCCTTTGATCACACTCCACTGGAGGTGTGGAGAAGCTCCAGTGTCAGCAATTCTGAGCTTTCCAAAGAGGAGATTGTTTACTATGGGAGGTGTCCACCAACTGGTCAGGGCACTCTCAATAGTTTCTTTACTCCCAACGTGGTGTCCTAAAACCACACACACAAGCAGGCACTCTTCCCAAAAATCAGTCTTCCTTCTTCGTGGGCAGCTGAGGCTGTGCTGCTGGGCAAGCTGTGAGCTGGCAGCTGCAGGTCGGCGGTATTGGCCTCTGCCCCTCTGTTCCCTGTGCTCTGCAGGCACTCCACCAGCAACTTTCTTTGTGAGAAAACTCTTGGTGGCACGTGTGTTCACAGTGTGAGCTGTGTGTCTCCTGAAATGGCTGTCCTGGCCATAACAGGACGATTTGCTTCTTGGTTATCAGTACTCATTTGTTGTTTACTTGACAATTTTTAGTTTCCGTATTGATTTTTCCACTACTAAAATTTCTTCCTAATATACGTTCTGTTTGATCTGACTATTAATGAAACTTTTTGAGGGAAGAGAGTGAGACATCAAAGGACAGCAGCTTTTTGACAAATTTTGACTTCATTTTTGATGACCTGTGTAGCAGATCTGCATAGAAATCTGTGCTAAAAAAGACCTGAAAGGTGTGATCCAGGCTTTTAATGCTAGATTAGTCTATGCTTGTACTGAAGGCTGCTCAGTGTGTTATCCACTGACATCCTCGCAGTTTGTAATGCAATTTTCTCCTCTCCCCAGCTGGCCCAGTCTGTAATTGATCTGAACAACCAAATGCAGCGGAAGGACAAAGAGATGCAGATGAACGAAGCCAAGTGAGTAGGAACTGTTTTGCCTGTGACCAGACTTCTGATGGAGTTCTTTATTTGAGTTATAATATTCTCTAGGAGTCTTAGCCCAGGGCTAAAAATGCCTTTGTGAGGCATTGTGTGAACAGCACAAGGAAGGTGGTGCGGGTCTCAAAGGAGGTCCTCATTGTTTTGTATGTTTTGTTGCCATTCCAGGATTGCAGAGTATTTGCAAAAGATTTCTGAACTGGAAACAGAGTGTCAGGAATTGCGTAGCAAACTGCAAGATCTTGAGCGAGCTAATCAGACACTGAAAGATGAATATGATGCTCTCCAGATCACCTTCAATGCCTTGGAGGAGAAGCTAAGGAAAACTACTGAAGACAACCAGGAGCTGGTCTCACGTTGGATGGCAGAGAAAGCACAAGAAGCCAATCGTTTGAATGCAGAAAATGAAAAGGATTCAAGGTGAGGTCCATGACCTCTGTTTGATAAAACTGATATATTTTTCAGTTATGAGTGCTTAGGATTAAACCAGATTTAGTTTTGACCTCTGAGATCTCTATTCTTGCACAACACAGTGAGAGTCCAGAACTTTCTGTTCCTTTTTCCAGCCAACACAGACTGATGCTTCATGAAAACATTCCTGTCTTTTAAATGAATAGAGCATGTCATTTTGTTTCTTCAGCAACATTTAACTGTGGGCTGAAGATCATAAATCAGATAGAAACTAGGGGGTTTTGCTGGTATTAGATTTGGACTTCTCTTGTTCCCTTGCATCTTACACTGCTCCTAGTTTTATCCTTTTTTAACTTGACTAACTTCAGTATTTTTTGCATTCCTCTAGAATGAGCATGTGCCATGAGACTGAGCTTTGTAAAACTTATTGCAAAAGTAGTTTGTATGGCTTTTTTTCCTTGCAAAATAATCTTTCTTCTGAATTCTTTCAGCATACTTGCCAGCTAACGATACCTGGAGACTGAGCTATATTACAAGTCTCGCAGTAGCTGGCAGTTTTGTATTAGCTTCACTAACATAATCATTATTTTGGCAAGTTCTTGCCCTCCAAGTTAATCCATATTCATATGGATCATAAAGGGCCATAGGTTCACTTTGCCTCATTGCCTCACTTGGGTGATTTTGTCCTTTGCTACTCACGGTAAGAAAACTGCCTCTCCTGCTCAGAGTATCTTGAAAAGCAGGATAAAATTAGAGCACGGGACTGATACTATTTTTTTAAAAATCTTATGAAGCCCATCAAAACTATGCATGGTAGCCTTTGGAACAGGATTAAGGAAATATTATTGTTTTTCTTTTTTAATAACGTTGGGTTCTCTTTCTTAGGAGACGACAGGCCAGGCTGCAGAAGGAGCTTGCAGAAGCTGCCAAAGAGCCCTTGCCTGTTGAACTGTAAGCAGTCTTGATTTATAGAGTCTCTTTCATCAGTTCGTGCCTCAGGTTTATGCAGATGCATGATAAATGGTATCTTTGTTATTCCTAAATTGGGCGATGTAGAGGAGTGTTTAAACTTCTTGTGTAAAGTCAGAAATGTGCAGTAACTCCCCCTACCTGAACTTACAGAAGAAGGAGCTCTTAGGACTGAAAATAGATGCTTGGTCTGAAAGTGCCAGGAATGGTTCATATGGTCAATAGATGTTGTTATAACAAATGTTTTTATGCTGAGACATGTGCCTTTGGTCTTTAAGACAGTTTTTCATCAAACAGTGAAGTCATGAAACAATTACTTTGGAGATGCCTGGATTTTAAAATGTTAGACTACAAACATGCTCAAGGATTTCCTGTAGGAACAGGTACTGAGTGAATTAACCTGGGTGAAAATACATGCCTTCCATACTGGCAGGGATTCATTGTCTAAGGGGAAAACAGTGGAGTACTTTACCTGGTAAGCTGAAGAGAAGTCCCTCTAGTCCCTTGTTCTTGCCCTGCTGTGTTTGGCCCTGGGTGGTGTAGGATCAGGTGGCTGAAGTGAGTAGTGGGAGCTGTGGGTGCTCTGAGCTGGGCTGATCAGGGTGTTTGTGTTTGCCTGGTCCAGAACAGCTGCACCTGATGCTCTGTTCTGGGCCCTGCTGAGTGATGCCAGAGCAGCCTGCAGGCTTTTTCTGGAGGTCTTTTCTCTTTATGTTCACGTTACAGAGTCACGTTGGGTGCTGTGCTGGAAGCCCTTGCACAGGAGAGGAGCAGTGCATCCCTCTGGAAGGGGGGCTACGCGAAAGGCTGGGAGAGGGAGGAAGGGCATGTTGAAAGGGAGTACGAGACACCCTATAGCATAATTGCTTCTGTATACTACTCAAACTTTGCTTCAGAGATGGTTTTGACTTCTTCTTTATGATTTTATAATTTGAGAGGGTTCGTGTTGTGTAATTGTGCTGCCTCCTGAATGGAAAAACTGCGCCATTTCAGGGGGTGTGCCCTGGTATTTATATTTACTTAAAAATACATTGTTAACTTGGAAAGTTCTTTTGCTACACATAGTTTTAATAGCAGAAACTTTAGATTTTTAAAAATAAATATTGGCAGAACCTGATAGTATTTTATTGAAACGCCAGCCTGATACATTCAATCAGCGAATATATTTTCCATAGTCTTTTCATGTATACTCTCCTCCAAAATCTTAGAATTGAAAGTGCAGCTATATTCTGAAATGAGGGATTACAAATGATTTCATCCTTTTAAATGCTTTTCCATCTGAGTGTTGTCTGATGGCACAAATTGGTTATTTAAACTGAATTTAAACTTCTACTCAGTCAAATGGCATCACATTAGTAAAGTGTGTTCAAAAATAGTTTGTCCTGCTAAATCAGCAGTGGAGGAAAAATCATCATTGAAGGAAAAAATACTAGGCTGTCAGAGCCCATGGTGACTAATGGGGGAAAATCTTGAGCAATAGCTGAGTAATTTAGCTGGATTAATTTATTGTACATGGGTTGGAACCTCACTCTTGTGTTCGGTTGACCACCAACGATTTAATGGAGTGAACAAAAACAGTTCTCACACTTAATGGTACAGCACCTGAAGTACAGCAGTGTAGAAAGTGTCAGGGTGTTTTTGGTATAGGTGAAGCAGGAAAATTCAGTCAACCTCTTGTGCTTTTTTTAACACTCGCTTGTTTTGAAACAGAAAAAAAGGTGCTGATATCACCTATACTTGCTGTTGCAGTAACTTATGTTTCAGTTGTTCTGTAACTGTTCCAGCAAATATCATTCACTCTGTAGTGAAGCTTTGCTCTGGTGTGGTGGGTAGTTAAAATGCTGTATGTAGTTAGTGCTACAGGCTGAAATAGGATGCCTGTAGTAAAGAGAATCTGGAAGGGAGGTCTGAAAACAGAAACAGGCGGATGTTGAAATCCAGATCTGCTGTCAGTGAAGTGGAATTGGCAGCTGGAAAGAAAAAACCTGAAATTTAGTTGCTGTCTGTATCTGTTTTCAGACGCTGTGTGTTGAGTTACATCTCTGGCAGTGGCAGCTGTGTCAGTGCATGTTATCTAGATCTACTGTGTGTTGCTACAGCTCCATAAACCTGGGGTGGGCTGGGCATGGACACCGACAGGCCCTGGAACAGTGCCATCCTGTCAGTTCGTGCTGTCAGTGGCTGATTGAAAAGGAGGTGTTTTCTCTCACTTCAGCAGGGATGATGATATTGAAGTGCTTGCGGATGAAACCTCTGACGCAGCTGAGGAAACCTCTCCGGTGCGAGCTGTTGGCCGGATGTCCAGGTTTGTGACCAAGAGGTTCTCGTAGCTTGTCACTGTGGAAGAATGAGGGGCTGTAGAGCTGGAACAATGTTGGGAATGTAACTTGGGTTTCTAGTTGCCTTTAGTTGGAACAGTTTAGTGCTTCTACCAGAGCAGTAGGAAACTCATGTGCTGTGTTCTCTGTTGCCATGCTTTAGATGTGCTGGTTTTCCTTTGCTGTTTTAACTAAATTACTCTAGTACCTGAAAAATCTTTGTTTAATCTTTAAAACAAATGTTTAAAAACTGTAGTTAATAATATGGGTATTACAATGTCTGTTGTTTTATGCCTCCATTACTCTACAAGATATCAATGTGCCTTTGCAAATAGCTGGGTTTATTTGAAATGCTGAAAATAATCTTCACCTAGATTAAATGCATCTTGTTCTTTGTCTAAAATAGCTGTGAGTGGAAAGTAAGAGGTAGTTACATGAGATCATGGATTAATTAGGTTGAAACTTCAGACTTGGCAGACCATTATATCTAAACCCAGCAATTCACAGGGTGAGGTTGAGGGACATTGAAGAAGCTTCACCCACGAAATGTGTTCTGAGTTGTAGTTACTGAAGACTTTTGCACTGATGCCTGCCTTTGTGTTCTCTGTCTCTGGGCTGGGTCTGAGGGGAGGGAGTCTTTCCAGAGACATGTTGCTATGAAATGTGTTTGTATCGATCTTTATGTGGAGAAGCTATTCACAAGGTTTAAACCTGTCCTCCCCTCCTTCAGTAAGCGACTCTCCCAGCCAGCTGGAGGCCTTCTGGACTCTATCAGTAATATCTTTGGGTAGGTTAGAACACTTTCACCTCCTTGTTTTGTATATTGGTTTCAATGTACACCGAAATCTTGGTGATGCAGGGAACGCGAACAAATATTTCCAGCCTTCCTTCTAGCTTCTGCCTTTCTTTTTTTTTTCTTTTTTGTTCTCCTCAACTTCCTATTTCTTCCATCTTGCCGTGTGCTGACCTCTGACCTTTCCCTCCAGTCTGTCTGAGTCTCCTCTTTTGGAACATCAGTCTTCTGATACTGCCAGGTGAAAACATTATCGGCTCTTAGTCCAGCATGTGATTGTATTCCATTGAGGTAACATGGGACACAGCTGCATTGTGCTGATTAGATTCTGCAGTTGATAACTCTGGTTAGAAACTGTCTACAGTGAGAGAGGCAATGAGCCCCTCTTTGTGGAGAGAATACATGGGGTTTGCTCTTTCCACTGCACTTTGCTCTGTTAGGAGGGTTATTTAAAATAAGTCGTTGGGTTCTGTGCTTAGTATCCGGAGTGGAGCCAGTCCTTCTAAGCTAAGCTCTGCAGAAGGTGGATGTCTTTGCATAAACAGAGCAGCCCAAGCTTTGGAACAGAGCATTTTGCTGCCCGGGATGTAGTTCTGAAATGGTATTGAGTCTTCCTAGACATAACGATGGAGCTGCAGCCAGTCACATGTTTCTCTTCCTATTGAAAAAATTAAAACACTGCTCCAAAATGAGGTCAGTAATCAGTTCAGGTAACTTACGTGGTGAACTGTGAAATATCTAAAGCCATAAGTGCTTATATGACAAATGTAATTTTTAAAAGATGGGATGAAAAAAAGATGTTAAAAGCACCTTCCCTCATTTTTTACTTTCTGTACAGAGTAATTAAGTGACAGGCACAGATCAGGATGAACTTAAGAGAAACAGTGTTCATTTCTCATTTTAAAATGTTTCTGCTTTGTTTCATCTCAGGAGGCGTTCTCTGTCCTCATTCCCTGCACCCCAGGATAGTGCAGAACCACATCCAGGTGCCAGTAAAGAAGTGAGGGTGCCCACTACTGCCATATGTGTCTTTGTGAGTACAGAAGGAATTCTCTGCTCTGCCATTCTTTTTTCTGGTTTTGGAGGAAGAGAATCCTCTATGTGGGAACTGATAGCCTGAAACTCTTTCTGTTAGCACTGCCAAACAGGAAGGAATTCTTGGTTTGGTAGAAGTATTCATTCCATTTAATTCTTAGCCCAAATGTTTCTCAGAGCCAGTGTGCTTGTTGTCTGTCTTACTGAGGTCGATGATGACAAAGAAGTTTTCTGAGGGCACAGGGAAATTCCACCCCATTACCGTCCTGGCTCCCAGCAGTCCCTATTCTATCATGCCATAGTAGAGCTGTGATTGTGGAAGAGATTGCTGACAGTTTGGGATTAATTCATTTCTAGTTCTCCACAGTGAAGGGAGTTGTGGCACCAAATGTAATCCAACAAACCTAGTGAAGAGGAGCTCATGGTGATGGGGTGTCCTCATTTGTTGTGCATGATCAAAGGTTTTCAAACTGAGACCTCCTTTATGTGTTCTTTGGCCTCACAAAACCAAACTTAAGTTTCTGTGCGGGGCATTGTCTTGTGACTGAAAGGAAGTTGTCTTGTAATGCAGCTGCTTGTTTGAACATGCCTCTGGAGCTTTCTTGGGCACTCCAGGGCTGGATGTGGATTTTTCATGATATTAAATGACTTATTTTCTTCATCCAGAATATCAGTGTGGCTCACTGCAGCAGGAAAACATGTGTATTCTTGTCTGCCCTGTTACCATATTCTATAGTGGAAGTTGTGGATGGAGGGAGTAGCAATGTCACCTCAGGTGAGAATAGGGTCATGACTGAAATGGAGCTGGCTTGAATAGGGGGCATCAGGGGAGGAGGTGTTAGGCTTTAGCTCCAGTGTTTTGAGCCTAGGCAGAGGGTAAAGACATGTCTAGGTCTGGCAGAGCATTCCAGCAATTAATGCAAGGGCTCTGTGGCAGAGGTTTGGCAAATGCAGGGAGCAGACTGGGCTCTCCTTTGGAGAGGCAAGCAGGAGATGGAAAAGGTAGTCACTTCAGGAATCATTCCCAGGCATCGCTTCTAGGCAAGGCTTTTCACTAGTTTTGTTGTGAATGGCTCCTCTGCATTTGCAGAAAGATCAGATTAGAAGCATGATGAGCCTTAAATATAAGCTGGCAGACCACATTCAAGTGAAAAGTTCCATAAAAATACAAGTTTCCAGAAAAGCTGGTTTTGAAAGAGCAGTTACTGAAAATACTTAAAAAATAATTAAGATTGTGGTGGTAATACTGTGTGGGCAAGTAGTATAAAGCTGTGAAATTAATAGGGGAATAGAAAAGGAACTAATCTTAAAATTCTCATAGGTTTTAAAAGTTTAAGAATTCAGAACATTAAGCTGTGAGAAGCAGGGTTGCTGGCAGGTCAGTGCATCTGCAGAGAGGAGGCACCGCTTAAGCCCAAGTCCTCTGCAAGCAGTGCTGTCACACCTGTACTCATACTGCATAATCGCCAACATACTGAGTCAATGCAGTGCATCTGCTGTTTCCTAGCAGACCTGCCGAACTCAAGCCTGACTTGAGTGTTCCGTGGTTGCATGAACTGGTCGGATGGATCATGTTCCATGATGGTCTCTAGGTGGAGGAATGAAAAGTTACATTCCTTCTGCAGCACATCAGCTGTTACTGTTTTTTGTCCTGTCATTTCCTTTTTTTTTTTTTCTGGTATGACTTAAGAGCCTAAGCTTAGGAAGCATTGTAAGGCTTTTGGTAGTTTATCGCTGCTGAGTCCTTGCTGCTGTTTTTCTTGATGTGCCTTTGTTTTCTCTTCAGATAAGGATCAGCCTTTTTGCTGTCTGTACACCACCAGCCACAACAGAGTTTCAGTCTGTGGCTTTATTTCCTATGTACTGCTGAAAGATGCCCAGCTGTGATTCTGTGTAACCTTTAAGTTCTGTAGCTTTCTGATCTATGGGTTGTGGGTATGTGCTAATTCCCTTTTGGGTGGCTGTTCTGTTCCTCCCCCTCTTCAGGATGCACATGATGGAGAGGTGAATGCAGTGCAGTTCAGCCCTGGCTCCCGGTTACTAGCAACAGGAGGCATGGACCGGAGGGTTAAGCTTTGGGAAGTCTTGGGAGGTAAACCTTTTTGCTTTGGGGTATGGTGGGGTGCTAAATAAACTCGTATTATGGGTCACTTTGTGTCAACTTCTGTTCTAATCCATTGCTCAAGTTTTTGTTCATCTTTCTCTGTGCAGATAGGTGTGAACTCAAAGGTTCCCTCTCTGGCAGTAATGCTGGGATTACAAGCATAGAATTTGATAGTGCTGTGAGTATCTGTGCAATATCCACTGTTTGTAATTGGGAATAAATTAATGGAATTATTTTGTTCTCTACTATTGTTTCCATTCTAATTGAAAAGTTACCTAAGAAATGAGTTAAAACATGAAAGTAGCTGAAAGTATTTAAAATTGTACAAAAGATCTTTATTTGATAAGATGCAGTCTGTAATTCTGATCCTTGCTTTATAATTCAGATGATGATATGCAGCTCAGACATTGGCTGTTATGGATTTTTGTTTTAAGTAAGAAATTAATCTTCAGTTTTCCGCTGAAGCTGGCATAACAGCACAGAAGAAGCAAATACACTGAGGCTTTATTTCTGTGAAGTTTTATTTTCATAAGTTCTTTACAGAGGTCTGTGATGAATAGTAAAAGGTCTGATTATCCCAAGACTTGCAGTTCCATGCCCTCTTCTCCCAGCAGTTTCTCCCCAGCCATGGCACAGCAGTGGTGTGGCTGGCAGAGTGTTTGCTGACAGTGTGAGATGTGCTCAGGTCATGTTTACCTGGAGCAGCGGAGACATGGCTGGGATCAGCATCCAACAGTCCTGCTTGAAGGAGTTTGGGGTCTTGGATTGGTCTAACTGGACATGTGATCTGACTTGTCTGCTGAGACCTCTTCCATAACAAAGCTGATATAACTTCTGCCATTTGGTGATTCTGTGTGGTAAATTATGATACACACCCAAGAGGATCCTTCTTTTGAACACTGGCCAGCTCATTAGAGATGTGCTGTTAATCTGCAGGAGAAACTAGTCCTGAGGTTTGGCAAGTTACTTGAACAAATTTGCGGTGAGAATTGCCTGGGTGAGATGCCAAAGGATTACAAGGATTCAGGAAAGTCTTTTGTGATGGACAGGAGTGCAAGCATAAATTTTGTGGTGGCCATTCTCCATCATGGGTGACTTGTGAGAGCCCTAAGCCTAAAGCCATGAACAAGTCGATTTCTCTCTCCTCAGGCAGATTTCATTTCTGAAATCTTAGCTTAAAATGTTGGAATTTTAATGAAAATGGCAAGAATCAGGCTAATTCCACTCTGAGACCTGTCTAAGCAGTGGGGGTAGATGATGCAGGGCTTTTTCCTTCTTACAAAAAAAAAAAAAAAGAAAATAACTCCACAACAGATGAGGGTGAACTAGAACACGTTTCCTCACTGCAGCGAAGGGAAAGATGAATGTCCTTTTTCAGGTCTGTTACTGTTATAATTATATATTCATATACATTATTCTTGTTATAATCTATAGCCATGATTCTAAAAACCCTCCCATTTTGGTGAGAAGCAGGTGCCATAGCCGTTTGGGACGGGTTACATTAGCTTTCCATACTGGCATTTGCTACTGTGGCTTTGGTTTTATTCTTTTTTTCCTTTGGCAAAATAGGACTGATATTGTTTTAATGGTTTACTGGAAATATTTGAGTTTGGTTTGCATATCGACTAGCAGAAGGAATTTTAAAGGAGTCTTGTGTTCACAGGGTTCTTACCTCTTAGCAGCTTCAAATGACTTTGCCAGCAGAATCTGGACAGTTGATGACAATCGATTACGGGTGAGTCTTGTGAGGCAAAGCAGTGCGCAGGTAGTTTCTGTCTTGTATTCCCAGTTTTGTCTAATGGAGACATGGCAGTTTTGGAAGTTGGGCATTTACAGACACTTTTAATGGTTCTTTTGTTGAGAGGTTCTTTATCTCTTGAAGGTTTTCACAGCAAGACCTAAAATCCGGTGTTGATCTCTACACAGCCTTGCAGGAAGCTCCAGTTACTGTGTATTTTCCCAATACAACCCCCCCACTAGAAAAACCTTGCCACATAAAGTGCACTTTTGTGTACCCCTCTGGGGAACTTTAAATGCTTATGTTTTATGGAGAGCTACCTCGATGTTTCAGCCTCACTCGAAGGACAGGCTGCTGAAAAGTGCTTTGCAAAAGACAAAGAGGGACTTTTGTTTTGAGTCAGGAGCAGCATTCTTGAAAAGGAGCCCTCTGCCTGGCTGTCGAAGGCAGTTAGCCTCAACATGTTGGACATCATCCTCGATGTCTTTTGAAAGGTTCCTCCTTTCCTCCCAAATACTTTATACTCATATTATTCTCTAACACTTGGCTCTGATTTGAAAATTATCCTTTGATTAACCAAAAGAAAAGTTTCTTCACAGCTTTCCAGGAGTTTTTTTTAATCTTCATTTCCTATGTACACTTTTCCTCAACTTCTTATTTTAGTAAGATGCTACTTTGATGTTCAAATCTTCTGACATTTCAATGTTGGTTATAACCAACAGATGCACTGTAATTCATTGGGTAGTTCTCAGTGTGGAAATGTCAGGTCTCAGTTATGAAAGTGAAGAGTATGAGTTCTTTTGCACCTTCTCCTTGGCTGCAAAACCTACTATTGGATGTGAATTATAGTGAATACAAGTTTAGCAGACAGATTACTCACTGCAAAAGGTTAATTACACCAGCAAACATTCAGCTGGCTTCACATAATCTTCCTGTAATTCTTTGGAGTGCATTCATTGCTGAGATAAAATAGTGCTCTCTATTTCCAGTGTGAGCAGTGTGGACTTTTCGTGGCTTGCACATAAGCAGGAGGCAGTAAAGCTGAAATCACTATAAACTTTGCCAAAACTCCCTGCCTAAATGCAGATACCTGTATGTGATGCTGTGCAGCAAGGGCAGAAGAGAGATGCAGAGTGAAAGAGAGATCCTCCTTGCTGGAGTTTGTGTTCCTTTCTCAAGGCAAGGTGGTCTTTTTGGGATGATCTTTGAATTTGTGTTGTGTATCAGGTTTGGGTTTTTTTCCCAAACTTTGCTCCCATTTCTTTCCATTCTTAAGAGCTTTTATTTTGTGTTTCCCCAAGCCCAGACTGCTTTGCGTAATTAGATACTCCGTTGAGTATTTTAAAAAATCTAACTAACTACAAAGATTTCTGTTTTGTTTTTTGTAACTCTTACTTTAGTAATTCATTGTCTGTTTTGTGATTTAGTATGTAAATGTTGAGCAATTCAAAGTGAGTATGGTTCATGTTCTCAGCCCCAGAGCCTCCCTCTGCACTTACTAAAGCTGCTGCAGGGAGTTTTTCTGAAATCCCTGGTTGTCTCAGCTTTCAGGCTTTAAGATGTAATAACAGTTGAGACTCAATACCCTGTTGTGTCCTTGAGGGAAGCTCTATATGAAAGCAGCAATGCACAATTTCCATTTTCAGCATGCTTTAAGCCCTTCTTATTGGTTTGTCCTGCAAGGCTGTGTTGCAGTTGCCATCTGTCCATGAAATGTAGGTGTGCAGAGTGTTAAGGAAGGAGCTGGCAGGTTCCTGAGTAACTGGAGAAACTGCAGCAAAAGGTGACCTGTGTTTCCCAGCTCCAGGTCCCAGCTGGACTCTAGTAATTAACACTCCTACTCAATGGTGATCTTTATTTAACAGTAATAGATTTTTTTCTGCCAAGCAATGCAGGAGACATACAAATTATGATTTGAACAAGTGGAAATACTCAGTTTCACCATGTCAATCTCCTGTCTCCAGCACACCCTGACAGGTCACAGTGGTAAAGTTCTGTCAGCCAAGTTCTTGCTGGACAATGCACGTATTGTTTCGGGAAGTCATGACCGGACCCTCAAGCTCTGGGACCTCCGCAGCAAAGTTTGTAAGGAAGCCTAACTCCTGTCTTTCATCCATGTTCTGTGCTTCTGCTGAATGCTCATGGCAGTCTGGCATCAGATCAATTATTGAATCTTTTTGCCAGTGTAAAAATAGAAAAAGCTAGCCATCATGCCATTTTCTGTTATTCTTTAAGTAACTGAATTCTTTCTGCCTGTTACCTGGAATAAGAAATCCTGTGTGTGCAGGAAGCACTGTTAATGCTATTACACTGAGAGCAGCTGCTTTTGGGAGTGTTCTTTGTTTACTAGTCTGGGGATGGGTATTTTAGTCTTCCACTAAAATCTTGGAACCAGGCCAGGTTTTTAACCCTGAGGTGGATGGAAGTGTCTCTTGGAAACGTACCAAAAATTTCAACATCTCAAATGAAGGAATTGCTGGGATCCAGGCTTTTCTTCAGGAGGAACACCTTATTTCCTTGGTTTTTCTCCTATTTCAGGCTCTTAACCTGCTTGCACTGAGAGACCATTTGAGATTCAGAGTTACCTTCATACCTGAATTGCAGGCATAGGTCAAGGAGACAGATTAATGTTGTTTAACAGTAGCAAATTATAGCTGGCTAAATATGAAGTGGAAGTGAAGCAGCTGTCATGGGAACATTTAAGGTCCCAGCAAAGGAGATTGAGAAGAGCAGAGAGGTTGAAGACTTAATCAGGATTATTTTAAGGCAGTTTGCCCTGTGCCACTCCTTGGGCACTGCTCTGTGTGGCCACTGTATGGCAGCAGGGGAGAGGTTTAGGGATTGTTTTCTGTCTCAATTTTCATCAGTTTGGACAGTGTGAATTTAAGTGTGTCACCACTGGTTTCTCCTTTTCAGGTATAAAAACGGTGTTTGCAGGATCTAGCTGCAATGACATTGTGTGTACTGAGCAGTGTGTAATGAGTGGACATTTTGATAAGAAAATTCGTTTCTGGGACATAAGGTAAAACTATAGTAGGAGAGCTTATGGTGTAGGAGTGGTTATGGGTTTGCTGTCAGGTTAATATGAAGCAGAGAGCTCTTCTTCCTGAGCTTGGCAGATGGGGAGACTGTCGTAAAAGTGACAAAAGGCCATTAAAGAGACTTTTACTACTTTTATGCTCTTTGGTATTATAGGTTTGGGATTTTTTTTTTGGATGCTATTTCTTTCCTGAAAAGGCAGCCTGCTTGCTGGTAAATATTTTTCATTGGTCAGTACTTGCTGTTCTAGAGTGGGGTTGTGAGGAAAGTAGTGTCTAACTGTTAGCTGGAAATGCTATCCACAAGGTGGGATCTAGCTTGGGAAAGAAACAAAATGTAAGAATAAACCAGTAATCCTTTTTCTTCTCTTCCACATTGGGACAAGTCGAAGTTTTGATGCACTGGTTTGGCTTCTGGACCCTAGTTCTTCTTGCTTGCTTTCTTCCTTCCCTTTTTGTTTTTTTTTTCCTCTTTCTGTCTTTAGGACTGAAAGCATAGTAAAAGAACTGGAGCTGCTTGGAAGAATCACAGCTCTGGACCTGAACCCAGAGCGAACAGAGCTTCTGACCTGTTCCCGTGATGATCTACTCAGGATCATTGATCTGCGGGTCAGTGCTGTCAAGCAGACGTTCAGGTGAGTGTGTTCTTCACAGTAACACTGTGAATTTCATAACCTTGTATTGTGGGTTACCCTCAGTGCTGGAGTGGTTTTCAGGACCTCTGTGGAGAGAGCAGTCTCCTCACTTTTTTTTCTACATGGGTGGTAGAGTTCTCTGGAATGTCTAGAAACAGCAAAGATCTGCTCTAATGGATCTTCTCATATGTCTCTTTAAAGAAGGCAGCTTGGCTTAGAAATCTGTGGTCTAAAGGAAAGAATTTCTTCAGGTGCCGTTGAGAGAGAGGGTTGTATGAGAAATACTAATTGGGATAAACAGATGCTGGAGTTTATTCTGAACCATGCAGAAATCCTTAACATTGTCTTTAGTAAGTATCTCTTATAAATGAGTTAACAGTTACCTGATTCTAATTTTCCAGTGCCCAGGGATTCAAATGTGGCTCTGACTGGACAAGAGTTGTGTTCAGGTAAGGTCAGACATAATCAAGATACCTGATAAACCTTTCCCTAGCTAAACTGGGTGATTCCTGATGCTTGGCTGCACTGGTCTCTAGTTGCAGCTAGAAAAAGTGGAGCAGAGTTTGTAATTTGGCCAAGATTACCTCTTGGTCAAGCCAGAATGTATCTGTAGATGTTGATCCAATGTCTAGGAAGTGTTTTGATTTCAAAGTACTTTCACCTCTTAGTGTTAGCAGGTGATAACACATAACTCCTAAAAAACTGTTCAGTGCCAAGTGGCTTGCTTAGAAAGTTGTGGGTGGAATGATGATGTGTGCTGAAAATTGCTGACTTGAAAATTGTTCTTTGCCCTCTGCACCTGGTCTGATCTCACAGCCCTGATGGTAACTATGTGGCTGCTGGCTCAGCTGATGGGGCCCTCTACATTTGGAATGTGCTTACTGGGAAATTGGAGAGGGCGCTTGCAAAGCATCACAGGTGAGGGGAAGTGGGACATGCAGCCTAGGGTGGGGATCTGGGTTGTGGATCTTGCTGAGCTATGAAAAAGTTGGAGTTGTAAGCTTTGCAACTTTTATTGGCATGTGAGAATTATTAATATGCAGAAGTCTTTGAGGATTCGTGGCAGTATTCTCTAGGTTGAATTAGATTAGATTTGTTGTTGTTATCTTGTTAAACTGAGATATGGTTCTGATAAAGTGCATTCAATACATTTTATAGAGATTGTACCTCCCTCAGGCTTATTAAAAGCCCAAGTCTCTTGAGATGTGAGAAAGTGGGAGGGTTTTTTATTGGTAATATAGTATTTCATTCCAGTGCTAAGTGCTATTGTGGAATTCAGCTTTCTTGTAAACTTACTCCTGCCTTCCCTTTCAGTTCTTCTATCAATGCAGTCACGTGGTCACCAGCAGGTGCCCACGTGGTCAGTGTGGACAAAGGAAACAAGGCTGTACTGTGGTCTGAGTTTTGACTGATGGAGGGTGAAAGGCTGTATGTAGTGATGCTGGTCCGTGGCTGCACAGCATGGAGACCCGAGCCCAGATCCACCCGGAGTCAGGATATTGACAAGCGCATGGGCTTTGCTTTCCAGAGGGAAGTTCTAAAGCAATGGAGAAAGGAGCCCGAGTCAGAGACTTCTCATGGCTGTAACTGCACTGTGGCACTCGAACTCAGCATGGGATTAGCTGTTCTGGATGGAGAATGCTACTTAGTCATGCCTTTACATGCAGTATCTATGCACTACATGGAGCTGAAGATACTAGCAGGATTCCTCACCAGACAGCTGTGCCAAATATCCAGTCACACAAATGTATCTACAGCACTTCTGAGCTGGAAACTTTGGAAAGAAGTCATTGTGTATGCTGACTTATAGCATGTCCTGTCTCCTTGTGTTTTGTTCTGGTGGCCTAGTTCTAGGCATGGGGTGAGAAGATCCTGAAGCACGTCCTAGGCAGTTTGAAGTGTTGTAATAGCTTTTAAAGAGAGTCTCCCATATCTCTGACAGCTCTGCCTTTGAGTCATCAGCTCAGTTTGGATCTGTTCTGATCCTGGCACATGCTCTCCAGCACTGTCACGTGAACTCTGTGTATCAGTTCTTGAGGCAACGGTCTGTTCTTCAGGACTTCTGCACCCTTGTGTGGAAATGCCCTTCAACAGCTTGGGCATCACAAAGTAGGAGTTTTTAAATCTTTTTATACTGCAGGCAGTTTGGTTACTGGGTGTGAGGAGAGAGTTCAGCTTGTTGAGGTTGTTGTAGAAGTTGTGCTGCAGTGATGAGGAATGTAGTAATCCTGTGACTTCAGTCCTGGAATACAGGTGTCTGGTCCCTTTTTCTGTTCATCCGTCCTGTCCTGGAAGCTGTCAGTACACAGGGGAGCAGTGGCATCAAATCCCAAATCCATTGTTTTGGTGCTGGCAATTCCAGGCCACTTGCCCCGTTCTTGAGCACATGTGCAATATTCCCCTTTGCGCTGGAGCCCTCTGTGGTACGGAGCAGTGTCTTGGCTCTGTCCCTGTTCTGGCGCCCCAAACCATGATGTGACTGAATGTGAGCTACATGGCATATCTTTATCCAGCCAAACCTTTCCATGTCGTCTGGGCCTCAAGACAAGCCACCAGCGTTTTATTGCCTTTTTATTTGCACTTTATTTTCTTCTTTCCCGATGGTGTTTTATTATGGAGGTGTGTTCTTTGGAGGCGCTGGGTTGGGGGAGCTGCTCTGACAGGCTCCCTCTAACCCAGCCTTTCTTTCAGACACTTTCTGCAGAGGGGAATTAGAGTTTGTGGGGCAAAGTTTTTATTTATTCAGCTGCCCGTAGTAACTTGATTGTAAATAAACCTGTGTTCTGCTTTTAAAACCCCACACTGCTCTGATTCATTTATTTGTGCATCTGTGTGCGAGATCTTGTTTGGAATGAGTGCAGAGAAGAACCCGAGCTGTCATTTTCCTGGTGAATTGTGGAATTTGGTGTAGAGGGGGAAAAAGCATAATGCTCTTAGCTTGGGGCTAGATGTCCCGCAGGTGCAGCCTGGGCTTGCCCTGTCTCAGTAGTCCTGCCTTGAGACTGAAGGAAGTCTTGCCTCATTAAACAAGTGCCTCTATCTCTGTCCTTGAAAGGTTGATGTATTCTTGGATGTTTTAGATAAACTACTGAACTGAGGAAATCAGGATCTGTATTTCAAACACTGCTGAAAATAGGTGTCTTTTTCTGCTGTGAGACTTCGACTGCTACCTTGTCAAGTTTTTAAGTCAGGAATAGGAGTTGCACGTTTTTCTAAAAACACAAAAACCCTGTTGAAGAGGTTGCTCTGGTTCCAGCTTTAGAGTAATGAAGCAAAGTCTTCAGCTCTTCAGTGTACAAATTTTGTAACTAATCACTGGCCACCCTCTTTTTTTCATAAGAAAATAAGCTTCTATCCACCTCATGGAAGTGAGAACTGTAGCAAAAATGAAAAGTTGGCATTCTGAACAGTTTCTAAAGGCAAGATATTTTTTTCTTCTGCCTGTTGCAGTGGCAGATGGTCCTTGAAAAGGCACCTGCCACGAGTCCAGGTGACCTTGGTTACTGCAGGAAAGCAGATCACGAAGTGGCAAGTCAGCATTATGAAAGACTATTGGGAGATTAGCATAATAAAAGCTGCAGGCTCTGCTGAGGAGGATCAGAATGGCTTTAGGATGTTTATAATTTAGGCTGCTACACTTGTGTATTTCTACAGCATGGACACGTCTTATGCAAAGGGCTTTGTTTGGCCCATTGATGCTGTTATGAAGCAGGTTAATAGTGCTGAAGGACAACAGCCAGCTAGCTAAGTCCTTAAGCATTTTAGATTAAAGTTCCTTAGCACCAAGGCATGTAAGAAATTCTAGTTAGCAATTTTAGCTTTTCTTTTTTTCACATATTTTGATTACTTCTATTGCCTCCTTTTCTGCTTCAGCCTGCAGAGGGAAGTAGAGCAAATGAAGCTACCTGCAGTGCAGAAGTGGCTGTAGCAGTTTTGCTGCCAGAGATGGAGCTGCCCTTCAAGTGGATTTGGGCATGGGTTGGACACCTTTCTCTGGATTAAGGGTGCACTAGGAGCATGTGTTATGGAGAAGCTGTTTCCAAGATCCCCTGAAGATGTTTGCAATGGTACATGTACCAACAGGAATGCTCATCCTCTCCTGGAGGACTAATAACCCTGCAATGGCTGCAGCACAGACTTGTACAAAACTAGTTTCCTCTCTTTTGCTTTTGCAAAGTGTGACTGAGTAGAACATCTCTGGGGTTTCTTCCGTGCTTCCTACAATCAGGACCTGACTCTCCTTCTGCAGCACAGGCACGTGTGAATTTCTGTGGTTCCAGCCTGGTTGGTTTGTATTTGCCAGAGTTGATTTGACAGAGTAGTGATTCAGCTCTCCAAATAATCCACCTCCAGTTAATAAAATATTGCTGGAACCCTGAAAGAGCTGAGGAACACTGGTTCTGTCATGCTTTTTTTTGGAGTAATTTGTGTAACTCAGGCCACTATATTCAGGCAAATGTCAGTGATTGTTTGTGAAAAGCAGGCTTGATTGTGGCTGCAAGCTTACTTGAGCTGGAGCGAGCTGTTAGGCTGGCAAGTGGACAGGATATCATGTGATCTTTGTAATCAAATGAACAGATGCAGCCAGAGGAAAGCTACAGCTGTTTCTGCAGCTCTCAAGCCAAAAGTTAACACATACTGTTGTGCAAAATAGCCGGGCCAAATTCACTGGTGGGGGAAAGACTACTTTGGAAGATTAGGGAACAAAAGCTAAAGTTAATTGAAATATCTATGTTTCTTAAATCCCGGGTGTTGTGCTTTTGTAGGTAAATTGAGGAAGGGATTGTACAAGCCAGCAGTGTATTGTTTTGCATCAGCATGTCAGTTGGATGCTGGTGAAGCAGTAACAGATAAATTGCTTAGTGATTATGAGAATAACGCATTGTTCTCAGTGTTTGGCAGTCCATCAAAATGGCATTTTAGTGTTTTATAAACTCCCTTTTTCATAAATGGCTCTTGTCTGTTCAGTTTCTTACCAGGCTGGATGTCTTGCAGCCCTAGGAAGGAGGAGATAGAGCTTTAGAATAAATAAAGCTGCTTTCAGTGTGCTACATAAGTCTGTAGTCTTTGCAAAACATGTGAGTAGGACATTATAGACCTCTTCGCTGACTACCTGAGTGTCCTTAGGTAATGCCTTATGTTGCTGACTTAACCACTTCCCAGCTGAATCTTAGCCCAGGTACAATATTTGCTCTTGGAGAGGGATTAATTCTCGAAATCCTGGATGGACGCAACAAGAGACGAGCTTTCAAATCCCCTACAAATTGTCTTCATTGTTTGTGAAGAGGGCAGTGATTCCCTCTGGTAGATGCAAAGAAGCATAGGACATAACTGCCTTGGAAAATTCATCTTTCTTCAATAATTTAGAAGTTCCCATTGCTGTCTGTGGAAGCTTCTGTGCCATTTGGAACACAGCAAGGTATTTAATGTTATTTGCTTGTGTGTTTCTTTGAGTCTGCAGCATGAGTAGCGTGTCTAGTCCGCAACAAATACTGGTCTGGGCTTGAAAAACCTACTTCATAAAGATAGAGATGCTCACATGTATATGGTCTGTTTCTAATGTCTGCCTTACATTTTTTTCAGATTTCCAAGAAGCCAAGTATTCCCTTTTATATGGTTTGTTGTCTGCAAATGGGCCCTAGAAACTGTTTTACTCTTGAAGCAGTTTTAAAAAGGGAAAGCAAGCAGAGAAATAGAATGGGAGCAAACTGCATGGACAGTCATACTCCATCAGAGCTGGGGTCTGTCTAACACAGTGCTCTCATTCACACAGCTCTGATGGTGAGGAGTGTAAGGAGAGGGTACGTCTGGTGTCATCATTTCCTGATGCTGCTCGCTCTGCTTCAGACTCTTACAGGGTTAAGGTTGCTTCTGGATCATCGTCCAATAGCTGCCAAAAGCCTTTTTCCCTGTGAATGTGTCTTAATCCTGTGATTCATATTGGTGATTTCCAGAGCCACCTTGAATCTTCTGTTAACTGGGGAAATGCTTCACCTTATTTTAAATTTGCTGTTTGATCATTAACTGGATGCTATTTTATGACTTACAACAAAATGAAAAGCTAATCTCTCTGCTTTGTACCACTAAGTGTATATGGTCTGTTTCTAATATCTACCTTACATTTTTTTCAGCTTTCCAAGAAGCCAAGTGTTTCCTTTTATATGGTTTGTTGTCTGCAAATAGGCCCTAGAAACTGTGTACCATTAAGTGTACCACTTAGGTTTTCTTTACTTCTCTCTCTGGATATCTCTTTGCCCTTGTGGTCTCTCCTTTCTCTTCTTCCCTTCTCTTCTTTTTTCCACTGCTTCTGCTCTTTTTCCCCCGTTCTCTTTTTTCCCCCCCTTTTCTCTCCCTGCTTATTTTTCTCCTCCTGAAGAATTTTTATTCCATGTTTTCTACTCCTCAGGTGCAAGCTGTTCCCTACCTCTAGTTATAATTGTTGCCTTTCTGGGTAGGTGGCTGGACTCTTCTATCCTTAAGGTCCATTCTGGTTTGAGCTCAGTGCTATCCTGCCCATAATGGGTTGCACTGGGTTCTGGTTGAGGAAAATGCAGCAGGACAGATGAGTTCTCATTTGGGGGTTGGTCTGACTCCTTATCAACACAAACCACCTTTGTAGATTTTAGACAGAGCCACCATTTGTATGTGTGAGGGGTTCTGAAACAGCATAGGAGTACAGTGCTTTACCCACTGCTTTTATCTCATCCACCTATTTTTTCCAGGCATCTGTTGCAGGACATTTTGGGACAGAAAAGCTTCATTCACCCACAGTCACATCCCCATCTTTGACCATGAGCTGCCCTTAGTCTCAAAAGACTGGGATGGGTGAGAAGAATGCTGATTCTCCTCAAAAACAAGTTATCTTCAGAAAAAGCACCCATGACAAAGCTGTGAGTACAGTAATAGTGGGCTTATTTCGGTTGGAGTTTTACCTGTAGTCAGATTGGAGACTTATTAGAAAGCTCTTTCCTGTTCCCTTTATTTTTTTCTCAGGAAGGAGCATGAGCCATATTACCACTAAGTTTGAGGAGATGATGTAAACAGTTTTTAGGGCAAACTTTTCATGTGTTATAGTACAAGAGGAAGGCAGCTCACCTTCCTCTCCTCCTGGGTTGTACTTCTGCTGGTAAATGCTTAAAACAAAGCTGATTCATTGTTTTTCCAACCTGATGGCACCAAAAATCTTTAAATCTACGCTTCTTTGTCCTATGAACAAGTATTTATGTTGTACCTTTGGGAGTTGGTCTAGATCAGGTCTTCAGTTCTGATGTCCTGAAGCATGTGAATAGTCCTGTTGAGTCTGGTGGGGGTTGCATATTTGCTGGAAAAAAATAAATACTGCATATAATATAAAATTGTTCTGATCTCTGCAAGACTTATAGCTCTCTGATGTGTGTGTCCCCCCTTCCCTCAACAACCACAAACATTTTATATTTCAACTGTGGTCATCCCCTCCCCACAGCTGACCATCTACCTGGGAAAGCGGGACTTCATTGACAACATAGGGAATGTGGAACCTGTAGGTAAGTCTACAAGGTTATGTGCTGCTCTTCCTGCTCTCAGATCTTCTTATCCTCTGTTAATCTTGATTTTTTCCTTTCTTTCAGATGGTGTTGTTTTGGTGGATCCTGCTATTATCAAGGGGAAAAAAGGTTTGAGGTTTTATGCAATGTATGTCTCAGAAATTGTTTGTCTTTCTGAGTGAGATGTTGAGGTAGAACCTTTTTATTCTTTTAAGGGTACAAATGTAACTTTCTTCCTCAGTGAATGGGCTTCTTATCAATGCAATATCTGTTGTTACACATGGAATGAATACTCACTGCGTTATGCAAGTGTTGAAATGAGTTTCCATGTCTCCTTGAGGCAGGAGATGTCCCCATCCCAGCCTGAATTCACTGTTAACCTGCTGCATGTTTCACATGTCCTATGCTTCTTCCCAGTGTTTGTGTCCCTCACCTGTGCGTTCCGCTATGGCCAGGAAGACATTGATGTGATTGGCCTCACCTTCCGCTGGGACCTGTTCTTCTCCAGGGTCCAGGTTTACCCACCTGCTGACAAGCCAGAGTCTCTCAGCCTCTTGCAGGAATCTCTGCTAAAGAAGCTGGGGAAAAATGCTTATCCGTTTTTCCTTACAGTAAGTATCTCAGGAGAGCCTCTGATTCTATTCTTGTCTGTACTTACCAGGCTGTTGAGGCCTGGTGATGGACTGAAGATGGGAATTAATAGTGAATTCATGTTCTGCAAGTTCCAATTTTGAGTGACAGGTGGTGTTGCCAATGTTTGTTTTTTTTCTTCTTGCAATCCTGAGAGGTAAAGTGCAAGAAGATCCTAACTGTGCAGTGATCACAGTACTGTGAAAAGTGTTTTCTTTAAAAAGGCAAGGGAATTTGAAATGGCTTTATGCTAGCAACAGCTCCATATATCCTTGCCTTCCCATTCCTGAGGGGCTGGAATACTTTATTATACCATTGCCCCAGTGCCAAATCCTTTTCCTTTAAAAACATTGTGGATCAAATAAGGAGATTAAAAGCTCTTTACCAGATGTTGTCAGCAAATGACAGCTGACTGCCAAATTCTAACAGGAAATCCTTCCGGTACTGTCAGTCACGTATGCTTTACTGTTCCTGAGGAATATTCACGTTGTGCATAGACTTTTTTTTCTTGGCTTTTAAAGTATTTTTGGAAGAGAAGGATTTGTTCATATGAGGCAAATACACTAGACAGAATTCCAAAGGGTTACTGCATTACAGTGAGTGACCCGTTGTCTTCAGGACTGCTTTTGTGAGCAGTATGTTACGTAGAACATCTATGTACTATTGCTTTGGGGCATTTCCTCTTCTTCCTCCTGCAGTTTCCAGATTACCTGCCTTGCTCAGTCTGTCTGCAGCCTGCACCTCGTGATGTTGATAAGGTGAGACCAGTGGGACACTTGTGCTTATCATGGTTAAGGAAAGTCAGATGGAGAAAAATCATGTGAATTTGTCTAGCTTAAGAAGATGGTGATAGAAGAAGGTGATACTGATTTTACTGTGCGGTGCCACAAATGTCAAGAACTAAGGGCTACAAGTGTGTGTCACAGAATTGGAGTTTAAATCCTCAAAATAAGAAAGGGAATCCAGACAAATAGCAGCAAGACTACAAAACCTGCAGTGCTGTAGCTTCCTTAAGACTATCACATGATTTGTGGGTTGGCTGCACATAAAATGATGGTGGCTGTGAGGCTACATGAAAGAAAAGGAGACTGAGTGCCTAAAATCTCACAGATTGCTATAAATAACATGTGTTAAGACCTGCCCTGAATTAAATGCAGAGAAGAACTGGCTTGTATGTATGTGTAAACAGAACAAAAACCCTGGAGTAAAAGTCACTAATGATATGTTCTGCAAGATCTCTGATACTGTTAAAATATTCCTTTTATACTTGACTGTATGCTTGTCTGGACAGCATAACTGGGTATCAGCCAGGCAAAGTGGGATGAGGGTCGTAGAATCTAGTGTAAAAAGGATAACCTGTGTTTTATGCCAGGGAATGATATTCTAGCAAAAATGTTTCTGTAGAAAATTACCTGAGACTTGCACAGGTATCCCATGATGCTATAAACCTGTTGAAGCAAAGGTTAGCTTGGCCTGATCACTTCCACTCCATAGATGCTGGTATTGGCATTACAAAGCCAACTCTGAAATTCAGTTCAGAAACCTAGGGTGGGCCAGAGAGCATGGCACACTGGTGAGTCTTATGATGTGAACTTTCCAGCACTGGTCTCACAGGAAGCCTTTCAGGAGCAGGTATGTCATCTTTCAGAGGCTGGTATTAAGCCTTATTTATCAGAAGCACTGTGGAACAGGTGGATGTGCCAACACCAGTTGCCAGGGATGTCTGTGACAATGGTGGGAGGCCAGAAGAATTTGCAGCTGGCAGGAGTCTGCCATTTTCTGGTGTGCAGAAAGATACTGAAACATCTGCAGATGTTCCTGTCTTCTGATCCTGGTTTCACAGCTGTCCTCTCTCTCTCTGGCAGACTTGTGGGGTGGACTTTGAGGTGAACGCTTTCTCAACAGAAAACGTGGAAGAGAGAATTCATAGGAGGTAACAGGATGTGTCTCTCTTCAGCTTTGCCTTAAAGGGGATGGGTGGTCCAGTGATCCATCTTGATTCAGCTTTGTTCAGCTCTGCCCCTGTTGTCAGTGACTTCTCGGGTGTGAGCACATGGGAATGTAGAACTCCTGCCTGTACCAAGCACCAGGTGTCACCATGTTGTCCTCTGCTGCTTCTCAGGAACTCTGCACGTCTGCTGATCCGTAAGGTGCAGTATGCTCCAGAGAAGCCGGGACCCCAGCCTTGTGCAGAGACCACCTGGCAGTTCTTCATGTCCAGCAAGCCCCTGCACCTGAAAGCTTGCCTCAGTAAAGAGGTGAGGGGGCTGGGGACATCATGGTATCTGCAGGCCAGTGGGCGTTTTGCTGCTTTCTCAGCTGAGACTGACTTGTCCCAGCACTCAAGGGCTCTAATGTAATTTCTGTCAGTGGCTACTGCTAGGGGTGGCTGAAACCCTGTTACCAAACACATTTGAAGTCATTGAAGGAAGAGTCATGAATTGCTGGGAAGGGTCACCTTCCCCTGTCTGGCTTCTGTGAGGTGTAATCTGGGGGAACTAGAAGGGTTTAGGGCTTGGAAGAAGTCTCCTAGCTGGATTTCTGAGGATCGCATTCCTTCTAGGTATACTACCATGGCGAGCCCATTCCAGTCACTGTCACCATCAACAACAGCACAGAGAAAACAGTGAAGAAGATCAAAGTCCAGGGTATGTTTTTACTGTTGCTTGAGGTTCTTTGAGCTCAATAGGACTGAAAGAGAGACAGAATTTAGTGTTTGTAACAGCTTAAGAAGGCAGTTGGGGATACCAGGAATTTGTCCCTCCCCTCTCTGTGTTGCTGTTTCTTTGCTGTTCATCAAGTGAAATGCTGTAGCTTTTTTCCGGATTCTTGTGGTTACTTGTATGTCTAAATTTCAGGCACCAGATTGTCCCTCATAGAAAAAGAGAAAGGGTCTGGCACCTGCAGTGGGCAATACTGGTGTGGGAAAAGTGGGGGAAAATCCACCCTTTTTGGGAGGTCATTGGGAAGGGCTCTCTGTCAGTGTGATGCTCCTGCTAACTGTGAATGTACCTAGATCACATATAGCTTTGCCTGGCATTCTAGAAACTTCTGGCAGTGTGAGAAACAGCCACTCTGCCAGCAATGGTGTCATTCTTCCTGAGGAAGCTAAGGGCAGGGGCTGAGCTTCAGTGCTGTTGCAGTGTTTTATCTGTGACACTACATGTTTTCATCCCACAAGCTGCAGACTTGTGGAAGGCAGTTTAAAAGACAAAGGATGGGAAAGAGAAAAGAAGGCAGGGAGGGAACAAAATGGCTGATGTTCCTACAGAACTATAGCAGAGAAAGCTGTTTCAGTGCCAGTCTGGGATGCACTGTGATTCCCAAATACTTTTAGGCTCTTTTTTATGCCTCTGTTAGACTTAAAAAGACCTTGTTGGTCCCAGATTCTCTCCTCTTCAGTGTTTCAGTCATAATTACCTTGGGATTTTGTGTGGGATTGGAGAATATAAGCCATTTGTTAACACAGGCTCTGTGCTGATGCTGTCTCCTGAATGCACATGCATGGGCGCACAAGAGATATCAGGACCACAGATAAAAGCAGACCCAAATAGAGAAGGAAGAGGGACATCTTTGTAATGGAAAGAGAAGATCCCAAGAGAAACTATGGGTTATTGACTTTCTGTTGTCTCCAAATCAAGGCCAGGTGCCTTTCAGGGAAGACAGACTTTGGCCATTGGTGTGCTGTTGTTCTCTGTCCAGGTCAGGCTATCTGACCTGGTGGTCCCTTCGGGCTCTAAATGGATGGGGTTTTCTGCTGTCTTCACCATGTTTCCCATTCGTGGGACTCAGAGTGGGGGCAACTGTGTTGTTTGTAGTGCATGCACACACGTGAGTGTTTGCTTTCTTCTTTCTCCCTTAGTGGAGCAGGTGGCCAATGTGGTGCTGTACTCCAGTGACTTCTATACCAAAGTGGTGGCTGCTGAGGAAGCACAGTGAGTGAATGCTCCTGCTCCTTCACACCCTTATAATTACCCTCATCATCAGTAATGGGAGGTTCTCATAATTACAGTCTGGAAGTCTCCTGCTGTTACAGTGTTCTCTTCTCTTACCTTGTGTGTGCCACACCATTCATACTCTCTGGATGCAGCTTGGTCCCCTTTTCCCAGAGCAGCAGAGATCCTCATGTTTTTTCAGGAAACGGGGATGTTGCAGAAGAGGTTTGAAGAGTAATTACCTGCTAGACGTGTTTAGTGGTGGCAGCGGAAGGTTCCCCATTGCTGCAAATCTTTAAATAGAGATGCAACGCTTTTCTGAAAGGTGCTGCTGGTTGAGTGGAAGTCATGGACACTCTTGCTTGAACAAGAGCATTTAATTTGGTTTCTTCGGGCCTGAGAAAGCCCACAGAAACCTTGAGCCTGTAGATGTTATGGAGAACCATTTGCTTTTTTTCACTGCACTGGCAGTGCAGCTCTGAACCTCACACTGTGAGGAGGGTTGGGCACACCCAGGTACCTTATATTTGTCTGGTGTTCTGCTCTGTAGCTTAGGGACATGTTTTCCATTCAGTATTGGTATTCTCAACTAGGATTCATTTTGTCCAAATTCAGAGGTCTGCAGCACAGAGGAAGTGGCCTCAAGTTGCACGGGCAAGTGTAGGTTGGATATTAGGAAAAACAGATGTGGCACTTGGGGATATGGTTCACTGGTGGCCTTGGCAGTGCTGGGTTAATGGTTGGACTTGATAATCTTAAAGGGCTTTTCCAAGCTGAACTGTTCTATTATTATGTGATTTTCACCTGCTTTTCTGCCTTAATGTGAAATTAAGTGTTTTCTGTAAGTGCTTGTTTTTTTCTGCTGATTATAAAGGGAATTTTGCTGACTAGATTAGAGGTGAACATCAATATTGTTGACAACCAAATTTGGACAGATAAATTTCTCTCCTTTTGGGCAGCTTTGTAATCTGTTTTGAAAATCTCCTAGTTGGGTGTGTACCAAATCACAGTGTATCACTTCCCTTCTTATTTTCAGGGAAAAGGTGCAGCCTAACAGCAGCCTGACCACGACACTGACACTTTTGCCCTTGCTTGCAAATAACCAGGCGACACGGGAAATAGCTCTGGATGGAAAACTGAGGGATGAGGACACCAACTTGGCTTCTAGTACTATGTGAGTGGAGTTTTAAATGGTCCTAGGTAGTGGGAGAGTTATAGAGAAGAGGGGAGGATGGAGGAGACACTTCCCTCAGGACTTTGTAAAGGTGTGCCTGGATGGGTACAGGTTGCACCATTACTTATGCCATCATGTTCATTCAGGGTGAACGGTGATCACAGATCTGGAGAGGTATTGGCTGTACCTAAGGCTTGCCTGCCTTCCCACTTTCAGGATGTTCCCCTAGTTGTTCCTCCAGGTGTGTGTTGTTGCTATATTGCTGTGCTACCTCACACTGCTCTCTGTTTTCTCTGGCAGCATCAAGGATGGATTAGACAAGACAGTGATGGGGATTCTGGTTTCCTACAAGATCAAAGTGAAGCTCACTGTTCCAGGGTAAATGTAACACACTTTTTGCTACATCTGCCTGGGGTTAAGGAAGGGGAGTGTGTTTATGTCATTGATGAGTGAGGAGAGACCAGAACAGTCTACCCCAAGAGAAAGGGTACATGTTATAGGACATGAGGCTCCCTATAAAGCATAAATTGCCTGGAAAACAATCTTGGCCTATCCACAGAACTTGTCTTGAGCCAAAGGGTTTGTATTACACTCCTTAGATATCATATAACTTTATGGTTGAAGTAGGAACCTCTGGTTTGCATTGCAGTTTTTGATTCAAAGCCATAACCTGTTTTGTGAGAAGTGAAGTGAAACTTTGTGTGGACCTTTATGTTGGCATTGCTATTCTCCTAGAGCAGAAGGTGAAAACGTCTGCCTGAGATTCATAAATACTGTAGCTCAGGTTCTGTACTCAGCCAGCTTTCTGGGTAAAGCTGATGTTATCAACATGAGCTAGTTCCAGGATACAGTGCAAAAAAGGACAAGGATAGTGACTCTCAGTTGATGCTAGTCGCTATTTATGTTTTTATTTCATTCATCTGTCCTTCGTTCTAGTATAAAAATGCATCAAAGATTTGCCTAAAGCATGACAAAATGCCTGCTGCCTTCTGTGGTCATCCACTGGCCTTCTGGCTCTTGGAAAAGGGGCCATGCTCTGCACTTGGTCAGGAGTTCAAAAACTTAGACTCTTTCTCCAGGGAATGATATGAAAAAGTACGACTAAATTTTTTAAAAACAAGTTCAGTTGAATTTGTGGCAAGTAGAGAACAGTACATGAGGAAAGTGATTTCAGTAGTCCACCAATTAAACAGCATTTTCTGGAGCACCGGAATGAAAAGGCATTTAATATTCTTTGTTTTTCCTCCTTCTTTTCTTTTGTAGCATGCTGGGAGACCTCACTTCCAGGTAAACGTCATCTTCCTTTTCAGACCATACAGTCCTAGTTGTTAGTTCATCTTTTTATTCTTCTTCTTATTCCTCTTCCCACCTCCCTAAAAAAAGTAACTGTCCCTTAAGCTGTTAGAAGCAAGGAGTTTGTGGTTCTGCTGCAAAAATGAAGCTATTACAAAAATATCTTTTGATTTTATATACATGCTGGTACATTCAGCACACAATAAACCCAGTCTATGAAAGTGGATATGCCTGGGATATTTGTGGAGAAATTGGAGCTTAACTTCTTTTGAGGGGAATATTATGATTAGGAAAATATGAAAGAATGGGTGAAGCTGGAGCTGAGGGCTCAGGCTGGCCTAAGGAGGAAAGAGGCTGAACCAGGCATGTGTGTGGAGCTGTGGATCTGATGCATTCTTTCTTCTCCCTAAAGTGAAGTGGGCACAGAGCTGCCATTTCGTCTCATGCACCCCAAACCTGAGGAAAAGAACCCAGCAGGTCAGTTACACCTGCTTTTTGCCTTTGTTCATTAAGAGGCTCTGGTGAGATCTCACCATTGTAAGGCTTAGAGTGATTTGTGTTACAGGAAGCCTTCAGAGCCTACAAGGCTCCGGTATGGAGCTGCTCTGTGTGTTTGTGTGTCTCTATATATGTATATGTATGTGCGTGTGTGTATGTATGTATCAACCTCCAGGCACTAAATAACAGGGAGCAGGGATGGAGAGAAAATGGAAAAGAGTCATGTTCCTTTTCATCTTTCATGTATAGAATCACAGCTCAAAGAACAGGGGTTTGAGGAAGTTCTGCACAGTTAAATCTCATGACTGCAGTGCAAAATATCCTACATGAAGCTGTCAGCAATTCCCAGCCAGATTGCAGTATAAGCAAAAAAAAAATCTGACACAGAAAATACCTAACACACATGAGCATTGTACAAAGCCAAATACTTTTAAGCAAAGTTAAGAGGTGATAAAACTACTGATGATTCTCGAGTCTCTGTTATCTTGATGTGGCATTTGCCATGGTGTCTGTGATGTGGCCTTCTTGTTCAGTGGTTACCTAAGATGAACATTTCTTCAATGTCAGGTCTCTACGTGGAAGTGGGGGAACTCTACAGCAGTGTAAGGAGCAAGCCTTACCCAGGCATCTTGAGGCTTGGGATCAGATGCCAAAACCACAGGCCGTCAGGAGCATCCTCCCACTTCCTCAGGCTGTGGCTGGCTCTGTTTGCCAGTGGTGAGCGCCAGAGATTGCAAGGTGCTCACACTAAATCAGAAGCTCCTGTACAGCATCTGAAGCCACTATTGACCACCAGACACACCAGCCCTTTCATGCTGAGGCTGTTACAGATGAGCCATCTTTTCCTACCCTCTATACTAGGTCAGAGTTTCGTTGTCTTCAAACAAAAGCCATGGCTGCTTTTGTGCTGCTTTTTCTTTCTTTCTTTTTCTTTTTGTGCCCAAACTGACCTAAAGCTGCTGTTTCTAAGAGCATGAAACCGGAAAATGACAGTGGAACCTTTGAGAAGAGTTATCCTGAGACAGATGCTTTGGTCTATACTGGAAGCATTAGAAAGGGGTGACTTAGGTCCTTACTGTGTGAAATTGTTGGAGGAAACAAGTGTGAGCAATGAGAAGAGAGCTGGTGATCCATTCCTCTTTCAGATGCTCTGGTTGGGAATCAGGCTTTGCTAATTATGGATGTGCTGGAATGGGCAAAGGTGGGTTTTATCTCTGCTATAACAGTTGCTCTAGAGGAAACTTATTTTCCCTGGGAAAGCCCCTGCTGTGAGCGGTGCCAGCACATTCTCTTGGCACAGAAGTGGTGGGCGGCTGGGATGGCACTGGTGATCCCAGGAGTGTGGCTGGTGAGGGCCATCTAGTGCCTCTGGGCAGCTCAGGAGCTTTCATGGACACCAAGGAAAGCTTGAAAATTTCTAACAAGGCTCAACCAAAGGTTTATGCAACTGTAAAGAGTTTTACATTTTTAGAGTGCTGTGAATTTTTTTTTACGTTAATTTTTTGGTGTTAAAAATGCCACAACCCCCTTTTTATTACTTTATACTTCTGGCAGAAGCATTTGTAATATGAGGAAAAATGGAAGTCAGTCAATTCTCCCTTCTAAGATCATTTCAAAGAAGGGCTGATGTACTCCTTTATACAGTACACTCAAAAGGATGTGGGCAGAAGACTTTACAAGGAAAATGGAGAGCTGCAATATTTCTCAGATCGCTTCCTGCAGCACGTCCTCTTACCAGGGGCACGGCCCGCATGTCGTTTGCTACATCAAAGCATCTTGTACATCTACATGTTGTAGGAGCTTGCTGTCAGATGTGTCAGCTATGCTCCATGCATTTTGTACGGATGGAAATACCAGGTTTCTTATACACTGAAAAAAATGCACATAGTTTCAGGAGCTATCCCATGGGAAAGCCCTGCAAATGGTTAACTCAGGAAAAAAATGCTTTCTCTTAAAAAAAGGTACTCTAACACAACAGAAAATTCCTCTGAAGCCTGAATAGCTGACTTGAAAACTGTGCTGGAATGTGGTGTCTGAGCTTATTACAGGGAATAAAACAGTCTCCCATATGAAGCTGGTAAACTGAAATGCTTTTCAGATTTATTGGCTGGTAGTTTTCCATGCACTGTGCTTCATCTCTTTTCCCAGTTGTGAGTTCAGGCTTTTTAATTTTTTCTTTTATCATTTTAGCTCATGAACTCTGAGAAACGTAATGTGTTTCAATAGTTAAATACCATCTAATTTGGAGTCAAGCAAATCAAGACTTAATTGCAGAGATGGAGCTTCAACAAACAGTGTTTAGGCTCTCGAAGGTCCAAAAGATGGAATTTTTCTTTGTTGGCTTGTTCAGCAGCATTTGCAGTGGATGTAGGCAGAGGTGCATGCACAGGGAGTTTTGACATCACTCCTTATCTTCTTTTTCCATTCCCTTTTGTTTTTACTGATGAGTCAGTAGTGACCAGTTTGCCTACTGCACCTTCCTGCTCACTTGACTGTCTTAAGGCATAGCTGGAAGAACAGAAAGAAGTCAGAGCAACCATGTTACGGAGTTAAAGCTGGAGTGGGATTAAAAAATACCACATATTGTGATTTTATTTTGCAGTGGGGGAATATCCTTTTCTCTAGCCAAGGTGATTTATGGCCAAAGTAAAACGTATAGCATCAATGCATTTCATCATGCAGGGCTGACTTGAGTACAGAGAACCTCAGCAACACAAGCTTTCCAAGAATATGATGTAATTTTTTCAGGGCCAAGCCGGGGCAAGTGTGAACAAGTGCTGTGTGCTCTGTTTCACAGCAGATGGCTTTGCCCTCTCTAGGTGTCTGTGAGCAAGCTCTGAAGCATTCATCACTCAGTAAACAGCAGGTCTGTCACAGTGCATGGCTATTGCAGATTGCTTGATCTTTCTTCCCTGTGCAGGGAGGAGACAGAAAAGAAACAGCTTGCTACCCTTCCTTCCCTGTGTTTATGGCTTCCTTCTCTTGGTCTTCTGCTAGGCCAGGATTTGCATGTTTCATGTGTGCTGGTTTTGCAACTGTTTTTGGACCCATGTGGTTCACATGTGGTTATTTTTAGGCAGAGCAGCTCCTGTCCCATTGGCAGTCTGTCTGTTCCACCTGTTGACAAAAAACGTGTAGGGATCTGTTTCTTTTAAAGATACATTCGAACTGGGCTGTGTCTCTTCATGCTTCCAAGACCTTTTCTGGTCAGCAGTTAGCCCAGAAGTTCCTCCTGGGTTTTCCTCAAGGCTGTGGTCTCAGCATGAGTTCTTTGGTCTGGGGTTTTCCTGCCAGTCTTCTGATGTTTTACGTTTTGTGGGCCTATGTCTTGGATACTGGCCTTTGTTTTGGCTGTTGTTTAGCAAATAGTCATTTATCTGCTCCCTGATTAAACTTGCACAAAAGGGCTGTTTTCAAGAAATCCAGGAATGTTTTGTCCCTCTAACAGTAAAGCAATACTTTCCCTGTTTTGGTATTGTGACTTTCAGAAATTAGGAAATTTTAAAGCACTGAATGTCTTGGAAAATAACAAAACCTACTCTCTTTTTCTTTTCTCCCTCATCAAGTTATGAGAGGTTAAAAGCAAGTTTATGATGAAAATTACCACATGCTATGACTTGAATTATATGGAGTAATTTCTGTGGCTGCATAATAAAAGCTTCTAGAAAACCCTCCCCTGAGAGGACAATGGTATTCTGGACCCTCATCGATCCCCTTCCCATCCCAACCCTCAAAACAATTGCTGGAATGCTAACTAAAAGAAACAAAAGTCTACCCATTTTCTGAGAATTTCTCAATATTATAATATTAAATAAGCTGCAGGACAGCCAAGAGAACTTTGGAGTGGACCTAACTTTCCTGCTAGGGTGCAATTATATTGTGTTGGAGATAGTGTTGCAGCCTGAAGGTGAAGTGGTGCATCTTTGAATGTAATCTTCCATCTGAGGTATATTATAAGCACTACTCTGCTGCCACACTATCTGTGTATTGACTCAGTAATCATTTATCTGACAGTAAAGTGTGTGCCCAATTGAAACAATACCTATTTCCCTCCTCACTCCATTTTGTAAAATTGGTTTCAAATCACTGGTGGTGATCTCGCTCAGCTTCACCCACGTCACTGATATCACTGTTCCCATAGTAATGAAAGTACCTCCAAGCGGGGAAAGAGAGCAGACTAAAGAATAAAAATTGGAGGAAAAATGGAATGAAAATGATGCTTTATATGTTGGGAATTTTAGAAGTTCTAAATGTTTCATTTTAAATCGATTTCAATCAAGCATACATGCCCTGAGACTTTCCAGACTTCATCTTGGCTTCTGTGAGTAGAGGAAACCATCCTGGTCTGGAGAGATGCCATCAGGAGTGTCTTTACACGAGCCGTCCTTTGAGGCATTTTGGCTGGAGTGGCCCCCTTTGGCACACTTTTAATGCTGACTTTTCCAGCAGTGCTTGTTGCCCTTGATTGCAGTGTGTGTTGTGGATGGGAATTCTCCAGGTAGCAACTTATCCAGTGACTGAAGCACCCCAGATCCTTGCTGACTTCTGTAGAACAAGGGTGCTTTGCTCCCTGACCCAAAGCCATGAGAAATAGGCCAGTGAGGTGACTATGCCTTGTTAAAATAACTGTGAGAACAATAAAATCCCTGCAAATAGAGTCTTCTGCTTATTTTAGGCTGTGCTGAAACAGCTTTCAAGGAATCCTGCTAGCAAGCAGGATTTGTTACAGCGTGGTTAGCAAAGATCCCACTAAAGAAACACGAATGCTAAAGGTCTAGAAAGAATTTTTAGGGCAAGATGAAATCAGGAGTGTTGCCCCAAAGGCCTTAACCCATCTTATGAGAGATCCCTGAGGTGTTTCTGTACTTTTACCTCTAATTTAAATACCTTCATGTTTATTGAACAAGAGCATTGTCTTCTCATCACCTGACTTCTTCAATCACAGTGAGAGAGCAATTAAAGCTGATATCATGTCATGCAAGCAGTTGTCAGCTTGGAGTCCAGGTGTGTGCACAGATATCTCCCACGGCTGTGACCACCAGCAAGTGTAGATGGGAAAATCTTTCTATGTTCCTCAGCCCTGAGATAGTCTGGGCAGCGTTGCTAGAATGCTTTTCTGGTTGGGAGATCAAGTTTTGCCTCCTCAGGTGTATGTATGGACATTTTGAGACTTTCTGGATTTCTACTTATACTGCTGCAAATCCTGCTTCTTGTCACTGCTCTGACTTGTCAGTCTATATATTTTTGCATTAAACATTTTGCAAATGTTTTAGCATCTGCTGTTCTGACTGCCTGGTGTGTCTTTTTTCCTCCTTTGCTGCATGCTTATGACTGCAGGGAAGGATGGGTAAGTTTCTTTTAGTATTTCACATTCTAGCTACACTTGTGCATTGACTCTTTTAAAAACTCCTCAAAATTGTCCAAAAATCCCCAGCTTAAAATCTGAATTGAGCAAGTTACTGTGGCATGACAGATGGCTGCTCTGAGTTAAACAGTGGTGACTGACCATGTGAAGATAGATTAAGAGATCATGTTTTGCCTAGCAGCACAAACACACCCAGGAGGGGTGTGTTTGTGGTTAGCTGATGCCCCATAGCTCAAAGTGTAAGGAACTTAATAGGTTTGACCATGTGCCTCTATTTTAGTATAGAAGAAATAAGGATGAAAGGTTTCACGTTTTATTCCTGGACAAAGCCCTTTACAGGCTCTAGGCTATTCAGCTAGCTGATAAATATGTATCTGGCATGGACGTGATTCAATACAGATGAGAACATCCTCAGTTTGTGCCTTGAGTTGCTCAATCAACTGCTTTTCATTTTAGCTAGAATAGCGCCAGTGAAGATGGTTGTTGCGATCTGGTTTAAACCCAGAAAAGCAAAGAAAACTAAGTCTCTGAGTATAAACTGGAAGGAACTTAGAAGGTTCAAAATATACCCCAAAATGAGATTAAAATCAAACGAGGTTAGATGTTGGTGCAAAAAAATTATTACATTTTTATTTAATAGTAAAAGAGGCAGAGAGAAAGAAAGAGAAAAGAAAGAGAAAAAGATAGAAAAGGAAGTGTGCATGGGGTGTGGGGGGACAGGGAAAGAGTGACAAGGGTTAGGTGGAAGCTTATCACCCATCCGAGGGTCTCGTTGCTCCCCTCTATCCGGTCTTCTTGATGGTGAGGGTCCCCTGCTGCCGTCGCCACACACCGAAGAGTATAAAATCCCGTGGGTTAATATATGCTTTGGGCAGGTGGGAATGCCCCCGTTCCTCTCTTGCAGAGGACCAGTCTGACACTGACCCTTGCAACACTGAGGGTCTGTTGCGTTATCCTGCAGTGCTCTGCTGCAGGGTCTGGGAACCCCTTTGAGGGGCCCTTTGATGGGGCATGTCACCCCCTGTGTCCTTCACGTGGATGCAGCTTCTCCCCGGGTGAGGGGCCCCACAGCTCCTCCTCTGCACATCGGAGGATGGACGTTCACTGTCTCTCACCAGAGGCTTTCCAACACACACCCAAAGCCTCTCTCCCCTCACCCTTTGGTGCGAGGGTCTGTGCGAGCCTGGCAGCTGATAGCCCTGAGGCTGCAGCCTCCACCCTGGAGGTGTTAAACTTGTTCTTTGTGAATGTCCCCAGCCCTGAGTTGTTACTTTATCTTATCTTCATCAGCGAATGGTGTAGGGCCTCTCAAAGCAAGGTGTGGTGGTCTCCTCTGCAGCTTTCATAACACAGTTCTGCTGTACTAGGCAAAAGTCTTTCATGAAAATGTTTTAAGTCATAAACTATAATACTTCAGTCTCTGACAATGGTACCTGTGGGAATGTGATCCAATTCCCTTTAGAGACAAAGGAAACACTACCAGTCTGCTCTGCGCTTCTCTTCTTCCTCCTATGTGTTGCCTCTAGTCTACTGGTGTAAAAATAGGGTAACATCATTTTGAAAGACCTGTGTTTCTTCCATTGCAGCGGAGCTGGTATTTGAGCAGTTTGCTCATCAGCAGCTAAAAAATACACCTGATGAAGAGGACAATAATTCACCCTCAACTGATGAGTGATTAAAAGAACAGGCTGACAGAGGAGCTGTGCTGTCTGGCTTCAATTACAAATGTAGGACCTAAGTTTCTAGTAATCTGAATGTTCTTAGTTCATGCATGGTCTTCCAGGGATCAGCCCTGAGGTCAGTGGACATGGCATCAGGAATCTCTGTTGCTTATTACAAGATTCACCTCTGGAGGAATGTGGCAAACACAACACCAGGTGCTTACTCGAGCTACCAGAGGAGGACAGGACAGCTGCCATGTCATGACTTCTGCTTTCAGGGCTGCCTAATAAAAAAGGTTGGTTGTTTTCAGCACTGGTGAGAGCTTAAATGAGGGTTTCTGCAGCCTGCCTGGACTTATTCAGTGTCAGAGTCTGTGACTTTGGAGTGCCAGTGAACCAAATCCGAGCCTGGAAGGCTGGCTTGCAGCCATGGGTGATTCATCAAAACTTCTCAGCAGACTGTACAAAACTGATTTTATTTCCTTTTGGTTGCTTTTGTGTTGATGCTTTACCAAATTCAGACAGTGAATTTTTTCAGTGCTTGCACTATCCCCGTGTGGCTTTTACATTCACTTTCTGTACCAGTAAATGTCTCGCAAGTTGTCTTCCACAGCAGAGACAATGCTGATATACAGTATTAGCTTTCTAGCAATAAGCTTAACAACCACGTTATTAAAGATGAGATAAATGTGTGCTGTCCATGAATTACTTAAACCTCTCTATATACAACACTAAACAGAAATACAAGTCCAGACAGAGCCTATATTTAATCTAGTTTCCTGTAGGCAACTGCTTCAAGAGGGTGCAGGAAAATTAAGGAAGAAATTATGGTGCAGCCTTCCCTAAGGAGCCTTTCCCAACATCCATCTGCCAGCAGTTGGTTTATGCTCTAAGAAATGAGACTGCATTCTGCAAATTTTGTTTTCTCTTGTTAATCTGGATATTGTCGTTATCCATGTAAACGTTGGATCTTTTCCTGAATCTCACTTAGGTTTTTGCTGAAGTGAATTGCATCAGCTAATTACATTTTGCATGTAACAACAACTGGTGTTTTATTTTTCTCATTTTTGCTTTAAATCTGCTTTTCAGTGTCCCTGGTTTAAATTCTCCTGGAAAGTCTGAATGCAGGGCCCACATTTATTAATATAGACTTAAGTTTCCCACCCTACACTCTGGAAAATGGAATTAAGAACTTCACACTTATATATCTTTCCTTCTGTAAACTGGTCTTGATTAAGGTGCTGGAAGCAGGTAATTAAGACCACAGCTGACTTCAGGGTTCAATGAGTGCTCTCCTCTAATACACCTGTTCCTCAGTGCTGTCCATTAGTCATAGGTATCTCACCTCACAGGTTGAATTGCAAGAGGCACAATGTTTGCTCTGCGCTGGGTGCTTTGCTGCTAAAGGAACCCAGCCAGTTCCAGGTGTTTGTGATCAGCATAATCTCTGTGATTTGAGCTTTGGGAGAGGGTCAGGCATTTGCACCTGGATGTCTGGGAAGGCTTTTCCCTGGTATTTTTATTACTAATTTGTTGGTGGCTCGAGAACGCACAGAAGATACAGTGAGGTTGAACAAATTGCTGGTTGTGAATATGCTGGTCTTGGAGAGCAGGAGTTCAGAAAATCCTTTAAAGATCAAAGAGAAGGAGGGGGAACAGGCTTCCCCCGTCTTACTTCAAAGTGTATCTTTCTCCACACAGGTATTTCCTTCAGTGTTTCTGGCTACTGGACCTGTAAGTATGGGACTAGTAAACTCAGAGATCTTTTTTTTTTTCTTTTTTAAAAATCTCTTATATGTCAGCTTTGAGAGGGGCCTCTGTTGCTACCTGACTTTCCTCTCAAATTCAGCTGTGGCGATGGCTTCTGTAACCTAAGTGTGACAAAATCACAGTGCACTCTGTTGTGCAGTGGGGAGGAAATGGGTGTTAGATGATTATTAAATCTGTTCTTTTGTCTGGGCTTGGGAAAGCACTTTGAGACACTATTTGTTTAGCTCATGCTGGACATGTGCTTAGAGAGCAATGAGGGCTTTCTGCTGGTTCCTGCAGTTCTCTGTCCTGCAGGACAAGCTGGAGTTTTATTCTCTAGCCCTTCAGCCAAACAGCAGAAAATAGGTCTCTAGCTAGAACTACTTGCCTTTTTATCTTCCCTTTCTTCTGGTTCTGGTGTTATGTTGATCTACCAAGTCAGACCTGTGGCCTGCTCCTCCTGTTTACCGCTGGGGGAGAGTAGATCCAATTTCCCGGCTCCGTGGCTTTGATGTGGTGAGACTCCGTTTTGTAAGAGAGCTCGCCAGCTCCCCGAGAGAGGGATGCGCTCTGGGAGCGATGGCATCTCTCGACCTGCTGTGTTTCAAGACAGCTTGGAGCGAATACATGACAGGACGGGTTTGGTGACAGACGCTTTCCCCTCGCACATCTCCGTGAGATCCCAGCGGGAACACTGCACTGCCTGTAGCTGATGGGTGCTACAGAGGCGCGGGGGAGTTGCCTGGCCATTGTGAATGGAGTGGGGCCGGGGCGGGGGCGGGCCCGGCAGTGGGAGCGGCGCGGCCTCGGCCTCAGCGCCCCTGAAGCGCCCTTCGGGGCGGGGGCTGCACGGCAGGTGGAGCCTGGGCGAGAGGGTGTGCGCGCAGCATTTCATTAAATTCTGGGAACGCGGGGACGTCTTTGGCAGGGGATGCCCAGGGGGGTGGTGGAGTACTGCTCCGTGGAGGTGTTCAAGGAACGACGGGACGTGGCACTTAGTGCTCTGGTCTGGTTGACAAGGTGGTGTTCGGTTATAGGCTGGACTCGATGACGTCAGAGGTCTTTTCCAACCTGAATGATTCTGTGATTCTGTGCTGCAGTCGCCGCAAAGAATGCGGAGGAATGGGGACTGTGGTCCGGGCTGTCGGGCCCGCCTCAGCGGGGAGGGCTGCGCTGAACACCTTTNCGGCCGCCGGCGCCGCGCCCGAGGAGTCATCGGACAGTGAGCCGGAGCAGGAGCCCGGCTCCCTGCAGAAGCTCATCCGCAAAGTCTCGACGTCCGGGCAGATCCGCCAGAAGGTGCGTGCGGCGGGAGGGGGCCGCGGGCAGGGCCTCGGGCTCCTGGCGGCGCTGCGGCCGGCGCTGCCTCCGCGTTACCCTCGGTGCCGCCGCCTCTCCCTCCCGCCCAGCACGGTCCGTTCCGCCGCCATCCCGGGCCGCCGCTTTGGGAGTTGCCAGAGACCCCCGAAGCTTTCCCCGGGGGCCTACCACCGAGCCTGTCCCTCAGGGAGCTGCCGGCGATCCCCCACACATCCCGCTTCTCTCCCCTCTCAAAGACCCCTCAGGGGTCTGCCGGTGACCACCTCACATCCGCCAAAGCGCCTCTCGGACTCGGCCATTTCCCCCTTTCCCCCTGTTGTAACAAATAGTGTCTATGTTAGAGTGGTTTATTTATCCCGTCGTTTTCGGTGACAGCCCAACCACCCCTCAGGGTCCTGCTGGCGACCCCCAACCCACACCGCAGAGACCCCCTGAAAACACCCCCAACATCTTTCCAAGCACTTGTGAACCCCAAAATGCCCCTCAGGGATTCCCATAATGAACTGTTTCGCAGGCGCCCGTTAACAGCTGCCCCCTGAATGCCCTTCAGCGTCTGCCAGTGCCCCAGAAACTGCCCTCAGGGGCTCCCGGAGTTGCCCCCGGTGCCATCCCCAAACCACCTCTGTGAACCTCTCCAGTTCCCCTCCCCAGTAGCCCAGTTTAGGCCACCTTCTTCCCAGTGCCCAGGTTCAGACCTTCCAGGGAGCTTTACCTAGCTCAGTGATCAGTGTACCCAGGCTCAGCAGGACCCTCTCTTACTTCTTTCCTTCCTTACCCTCTTTTCCTGTAATATTTTCTTGGAGTCGTAGAGATCAGACTGGGGCTCCTACTCCCTAGTGCTGCCCCATTTACCTGGTATTTGAATCCTCAAGGGCGTCCTCACCCCATGAAGCTGCATCTCCCCTTTTCTTCCCATGTCACGGTTGCCACAGACTCCTTCCTCACCTCCCCATGCCTTCCCTGAGAACCTCTGCACATCCCAGCCATAGTTCCCTGTCACATTGTTCCATTATCACCTTCCAACACCTCCCTCCTCCGTGGTCCTGTTGTACTTGGCACAAGTCACTGTCTCATCATCAGAGCTCTGCTCTGGAAGGTGCAGTCCTCGTTATTCCCTACAGTTATTGTGTGCACCTCCCTCAGCGTCTTCCCATCCTTTTTGTGCATCCTGATTTTCCCCATCTCGCACTGTGCTGTTTTACCTTTCTGTACCCATATAGCAATATTTAGCTTTCTGTCTGGTCAAGCAGTGATCTTACAGTTGGTTAGTCTTTCTTCCCAGCTTTGTCTGTCTTGCTTTGCCTGCCTGGTAAGGTAAGAGTCCTTTCCATCCAGATTCCCTTGGCCCAGTTATATTTTACCTCTCTGTGGCTCATCCTGGGACAATAACACCATTTTTAGGGGCAGTAACAACATTCTGCAACTACAACCACAACTGTAGTTCCTCTGTATTGTTATTGTAAAAGAAGATGTGAAGGTTTCTTTCAGCCTAGACTGGGAACTACCCATAGGGAGTTTCCCTTTTTTGTACTATTTTTATTATAGCGGCATGATTTTTCTTTGTAGCCACTAAGCTCCTATGTACCTCTTGGGCTGTTGTGTCAGGTGTTTCTGCTTAGAAATACCAGGTTAGTTACTCTGCCATGACCTGCCTTGTGCTCACCTTGTCTCTGCAGCATGGACAGGCATGGTGCAGCTGTGGGGATGCAAAAGCTCGCTCAGCACTGGTACTGCTTCTCTTCGGTGTTGCTTCTCTTGTACTCATAGCAGAGGAGAATAAATGTCTCTGCACAGTGCAGTGTCTGAAGCATTGTTCAAAGGGCTCTTTTTCGTGCTGGCTGCTTTGCCCTGCTTTCAAACACACGACATGCCATCATTCTGCTGCACATCATTGTTTGGCTGCATTGGTCCCTGTTGTGAAATCCCTGTGACAAAGTGCAGTCATGCATGAGGACCATGACAGGGCTGCTTCCTCCATCTGGTATTTGGTGCTGGTATCAAGGTGCTACTGGCACTGCCACTGGCTTCTTGGCCTGAGGCACGGTGAGGCTGGGCTGTGAGATGGTTCTTTTGACCACACCAGAAAACCCTGGAGCCCTCTAAACCTGTTGATGTTCTGTATCAAGCAGATTTCAGCTGTGCTGTAGCACCAGGTGACTTAAGCTAGTCTGTTATTCTGCTGTGAAAAAAAAAAAAAAGCCTTTTGAGATCTTTTCCTGTATCTGGAGTGCTGAATATTAAGAATTTTTCTTGCTGGAGATTGGGTGAACCTTGGGATTTATTAACACCACTTGTGGCAGGGATCTCATGTGGAAAGGGAGGAGGGGTGCTATAGACTATGGTGGTGTTTGTGATGAGAGCAGAGATACAAAGACTTTTCCAGTGCTAGAGTGGGAACTCTTACTTATAGCAGGATGTTAGAGATGCTAAGGTGGAAGGTGCATTGGGTTGTATTTTTGTTTGAATGTAGCAGAACACATCCTCCTGTCCCTACTTGATAATTTTCCCTTTTTTACATCACTTCTTGTGTCAGCATGGCTGGAAAAAGATGAAACCTGCCACCTGTATATGCAAACATAAGCACATTAAGAACAAGGATTATAAACAGATACTGTCTACAGCTGTTAAGCCTTCTGTGAGTTAGCCTGCCGAAAACCTTTAACTAAACAGTGTCAAATTTTCCAAGTAAGCCCAGGTATTATAGTATTCAGGATTGATTTGTTCTATTGCTCATTAATGTCATTTTGGTTTGTCATTGTCTTTTCTGCATGCTGCTGCATGTATACTCTTTCCTTGCCCTCAGGGCAAGGAGCAAAGACAACTTTGTGGGTAATCATAGTCTTGATGAAACTTTGAGGAGCTTGCTTCCTTTGTAAAGGCAGACCTAATTCTGAATCTGTCTGTTGAGTGATAGAGTGCAGACTTCCGTAAGCTGTAGAAGCTGTTGGACAGGTCTGTCAGTGACAGTAAGAGATGCAGGCAGACTTTTACTGTGGCCTGAGGGTGTAAATCTCTTCTGGCCACATCTTTTGCTGCACTAGCTTAAGACCATGCCTGTAAGTACAGCTAAATCACCATGGAAGCTTACTGTTATCACAGCTTGAGTGCGAAATCTGTTGTGGCCATGGAATTCCTCAGAATTTACTTGTTTGTCACAGTCACAAGCACTTTGAACGTACGTTTTCCTTCCTCTGGTCCTGCCATCTGTTTTCCTAAGAAATGCTGTAAAGCTGCTTACTTGCTTGCAAGACCATAAAATGCCAGTGAACTTGTCTCAGAGCCCTGATACGGTACAACTGTGTTTGACTGAAGTAGCTTGGTGTGTTAGTAGTGGGGCAGGTGGAATTGTTTGGATATCTAAGGACTGAGGTGTTGACATGCAGGGTCTAAAGGCAAATCACAGGTAACATCTCTTCAGCTAAAAAACCTGTCACTTGTGAGGCAGAGGGCAGGGGAAGGAGAAGTAGAAAGCTCAGTGTTTGGAAAGTGAAGTACTGTGTTCTAACGTACTTACTTTTAGCTAGAAAGAATTTTTGAGGCAGAGAAGAAGGTATAAGGAAAGCACGTTTAGCAGTCTTTTAATGATTATTATTATGGGGAAAGAAGAAAGCCTCACATGATCAGGTATAGCAGGTAACGTGAGCGCTCTTGTCTCAGCTGGCCAAGAAGCAGAGGCTTAATTGTGTGCTTGATCAGCCATTTCAAGACCTGACGGACTTGGACCAGCATCAAGCTTCAGAGGGCACTGCTTTTTGCTCCTCTCTGATCTCAGGCTGGTGTTGGTGCAGCTGCAGAAGCTGTTGATCAGCTAAGATTAAGTATTTTTGAATGGATAGGAATTAGGAAAGAGATGAAAAGAACTAAGAGAAGGAAGATGTGTGTGAGGAGAGGCAACAGCAGGACCTTGCTCCCACCTCCTAAGCAGTGCTGAGACCTCAGCTGGAACCAGCTGAAGTGGTAATGTCATCTTGTTGTCACTCAGCATGGACCGAGGCACAGGAATATCCAAAGTGGTCCTGGGAGCTGAGGGTGTGAAACCAAGGAGCGCAGCGCCTTTTATAAGCTCTGACAGTGAAGTGTGCTTCTTCCTTTGAACTTGACCTTTCATTTCCACTGTCACATTACAACCCTCAGAAAGCTGGAGGGTGGATGAACAGGCCATCTTCCCATTTCATTCATCAGTTCTGTGGGATTTCCAGCCTGCTGGCTTTGGTATGTTGAGCTCTCAGTTTGTTTACCAGACAGGATTTCAGCAGTGTCCTTGGGTGGCATCAGGAGAACTTCTTGTTTAGACTAGTTCAGTCTAAGTTCTGTTTACTTTCACAAGCAAGTTCTCTGTAATATTTTCATTTTTATAAGCGTTTATCATTGCCTTGAACTTTTTAAGACAAGTTTGCAGTATATATTTCACCAGACTTGCAAATAGAGCGAGCAGCTCTCCAAACTTCCTGGGATATTGGAAACTGTCTGGCTCCAGTAGCAGAGATATGTCGAGTTCATTTATATTCTGAAAAGCAGTACACATGAACTGGTGTTGAGCTTTATGCTGCAGTGGACAGACTGTTCAGTATCTGAACTAGCACATTTCTCTTCTCTGTGCTGTGTACCAGGTATAGGTGATGCCTTTTGTGCTATGGGAAGTTGTGATTCTCTTTCTGACCAGTAGCCTTGAAGTCTTGGAGCCACCCTGCAGCATAAAGGCAGAAAAACAGGGGGAAGCAAATTGGTTCTCCTGGTTTGTGCAAGTTTCCAGAGCATGCTATGTTGAGTCCTCAGACATATGGTGGGCAGTATGGGCAGCTGAAGAAAGCTCATTTTGTTTCTTTTTGTATTGCCTATTAGATAAAATGTCCATTTGATAGGTAAATAAGTGTTATTCTTATTTCTGGAGGCCAAAGTTTTAAGGTTTCCTGAGATCAGAGTGAGGAAAATGAGAAGTTTATTAGTTTGAAATACAAGTATTGAAAGAAGTATTATGATAAAGAAGCAAAGCATTTCGGTAAAGTGACATTGTAAAAGAAATAAGCAAGAAATGAGGAAGGCATTTTCAGGAATTCATGACTTAATTTGTGTTCTGTCTGTGGCGTCTTCCTCTAAAACATATTAAAATGTCTGTCTGGTTTTGTTTTGCTGCCTTCTAACAGGCTGTCTGAAAGAGGACATTTTAGGATCTAAACGTGTCATAAATTGTGGTGGCTTATGCTTTAATCCAGGTAGAAACTGGGAAGTCTTCACCTAAAAAGAGCAAGAACTGTTGCAAAAGAGAAGTTTTTTTGATTGAACTGAAACTGAATGTCTTGAGCACAGGTTTAAGGACATGAATTTTCTTGGATTAACAGCATGAACGTACTAGTTTCTTCTCTGAGCACTAAGGACAAAGGTAGGATTTTAGGCTGTACGAATGTTTCTGTCCCTTAATCTACATTCTGTTTCATGTGCACTTCAGACTCACCTGTTCTGACACAATTTGGGAAGCCTCCCAGCACTGTTTCCACTGGTGTACTGTAAATTTGCCTTGCTGCTGGAGAGTTTTGGATGCCGTATGAAAGCAACAGCTGTAACTTCCTTGTTAAAAAAACCCAAAAAACAACAAACCCATACTAAAAAAAACCCCACTGCACAACAAAACAAAGCACAAAACCACACGCACTTGTAGCGTTTCTCATTCCTTCTAACTATAGATCAGGTTCCAAGAACTAAAGAGCTAACATTAAACTTTTGCATGTTTTGAGAGTATGGATTTACTTAGACCACATGGCTAAAAAGCTTCCAGGCTACTATTTATTCTCTCTTGTAAAATTAGAGACAAAATAAAATAGGTATTGAATGTTTTGGTTTGATTGCTTGGTTTTTAAAAATAAAACTTAAGTCAAATATTTAGAGTATTTTCCCCTAACTAAAACCTCTTGTTACAGAAAAATTACCGAGTTTTTACTTTAGAGGAGTGCAGGATTATAAATGAAAACTCTGAAATGTCTATCTCCAGATTACCTGATTAGGAAATCCAGTATACCATGTAAGACACTGCGTAACTTTACCTTCTTTAATCACAAATCCAGTCTGATTCTTTCTGAAATAGCAGCTATACCTGCATATGAAAGAGAAAGCACAAGTGAGATAGAGAGGGTTTTTCCCTGTTCCTGGAAAGCTTAAGGTTTACCCTAGATATTGGCACATAATCATTGGAAATTTTGCAGCAGGCTACTGTCCCAAGTGAACACGTGTTCCTCTGGAACATATTTTTTCAAGATCTCAAATGCACCAGCTGTTATTTAAAGGATATTTTATTAACTCTCCACTGAAACAGTTTGTTTCCTCCTTTTTCTTCACCAAGTGGTTATTGCTTCTTGTTTCACTAAGAATTTATGTGTCTCTTCAAGAAAGAAGATGCTTCTGTTTGGTACTGCAGCCCCGCAGAATAGTTATCCAGGGATAGCTGAGCTTCAGGCAGCATAGCTTAGGCAGCAGCACTGTTCTACAGCAGCTGCTGTGGTTTGTGGTCCCTCCTCACGCATTTTATATAAGACACTCCAGAAAGCAATGAGCTTATCGTGCATGCCCTGTTCGGCAGTGCTGCACCTCTGCAGCAGCAGTGCAGTGCTTCCACAGGGTATGGAGCTTGCAGTCTGCAGGCCCTGGATGACACCTGGACATGAGAGCACTTACATAGAGGAGGAGGAGGTCTAAAGCTGGCTGCCCTCCTCTCATCCATAGAGGAAAAAAGTTGGGTTCATGGCTATAACATTACCACTTCTGAGTCAGGCAATTGATTAATACAGGGTTGCTTCATTTGGTTTTAGAGAACTTTCTGTTTCCTCACCGTCTCATTGCTAAGTTGAAAAGTTTTACATCTGATCACTGTTCTGATGTTGTGGTTTGCCTTTTTTGAGAAAGGAAATGCCCTCTTGATCACATAATGCTTGCCTCAAGCATATTGCAGTTGAGTCTTGCAAGCTTTAGTGAATTTATCCATGTAATTTTCTAGTGAGGAGAGGTGATACCACCTGCAGTTTTTGATAGGGAAAACGTAGATACATACTTGTATCAAATGCAGGAAATCACCCAGGGCATCTCCAGACCTGGGAACTGTAGCAGGTGGTGGAAACTCCAGGTAATGTCTTACCCCCTGGGACAGCTGCCTTCAGTGGTCTTTGAATGACAGAAATGTGTCTGATAAAACAGGGTGGGCAAGCTGCCTGCTCTTGGAACTGCTCCCAGCTGAGCAGGGCAGAGCACTCTCTAGAATGTGTAGATCTATCATTGAGGTTTTATTAAAAATTAGTATTCTGGGAATTTGCACCAGCCCCTTCTGTTCTGTTCAGCTAAAAGTTAACAAAACGGTGTTCCCAGGGCTGTGCTCATCTTCTTTGTTGTTGCTGGTGCTGATCAGGAAGTCTTGGCATGGTCAAAGGTATTTGCAGGACATTAAAACAGGGAAAGTGGAAAAACAAATTAAAACTTTGCAGTATCCTTTAAAAACTATGTTAAATAGATGAGGAAAAAAAAAGACTTAAAAGCATAGGTTGTTTAATACATAAATATGGAAAATCTGATTACGACAGTTGTTACAGATGAGATAAAAATAAATTCTAAGATACCTAAGTATTAATTAAATGGCCAAAGGCCAAAAGCCACTTTCTGCTCTCAACCTATTTGAATACCAGTTGGAGTGAAAGGATGAGGATTTGGCTCTGCATCTACCACTCCCTATCAAACAAGGCTTCTTGCAGAATTCAGTCGCAGAGGTGATGGGAATCCAGACACAGTAGGAGGAAGCTGTCTTTCTTTCAGCCTCCTCAACACAAGGGCAAAGGATTCAGTTTTCTTCCTCAAGGTATAACTTTTGCTTTCCCATATCCTGAAGTTCTCGTACCAGTACTTTCTGCTGACTTTTCCTTCCTACTTGGCCAAGGTCTCCATGACGTTTAGCGGTGTGGGAAGGATGGGGTGGTTATGAGTGTGAGGATGAGATCCGCAGCTGTATTCTACATGTGCTTTCCCCTACATTCACTGTTCTGTGCTTGCACTGGTCACACTCTCTAGCCTGGTACTCATGACAGTCCACTATGGTGAATGCCTGGCTCCTTCTGCCTGCTGGTGAAGTGGATGGGAGGGGCTTAGACAGGTGTTTTTTGGTAGTAACTTGTCTTTCTGAATGAATAAGAGTGTGACTTAAGCTGTGGTGGTACAGGCTGCAGCATTAGAGGGTTCTGTGTACAATCTGTGATTCCAAATGAGGTTCTATCACTGTGCCTCAGCAGCAGGGCCACGTGCTCCTGAGTTCTGATGGGATTCTGTGGTGCTGGTGCATAGCTTGTGATAATCATGTCTCAGAAGGTTTTCCAGTAGGTAGCATGTTTTGACATTTTTTGTGTGGGGGGAAAATGCCCAAGGAAGGCATGTAGTCATGTATATATAATTTTAGATGGTAGAAAAAATAGCAGTCAAACTTTTCATGTTTGTCCTTAAATGTATAAAGCTCACATTTAATTAGTACCCTTTATAGTTTTATTCCATTCCAAAATGTTCAGGTAGCTATTAAACTGTTGCTTTTTTGGCTTTAGTTATCTCTGTGGATGGGTTTGAGCCCTTGTCTTCAGCTTTGCTATAGTTTGACTGGAGCTTTGTGTTCAGTTTCCCTCTTGTGATAAATGTGTTTGGGAAGGATGGTGGGAGCCTATGGAAAGCATCCTGAGGCTTAAGCAGTTAGTGTGCCAGGAGTTGTCCAGCTCCTAACACATCCTGAATCAGTGTACTGGTGTGTTTTTTATTCTCCCTTCTAAGTAGCTGACCAGAGTATTCATCTGTTTTAGGACTTTGCTTGGAGCTCTCTGACAGAGCTTATTTTACCAAGGAGCTGTGCGTTGATATGTTGTATTTGCTTCCCCGTATACGTTTTCGCATGCTCTCAAATTGTTTTTCATTTGGTGATTTGTTCACTTTAGGTCTGTGACTGTGCATCCCTTTTAGGAGAGTCTTTCATAATAGTAGCAGCTGAACCTGGTATTGAAAGAAGCTGGTTCAAAGACCTATTCTTTGTTTATTGGCTGCAGTATTAACTAATGAAGAATGAAGTGTTTGACCATTTATCTGTGCCAAGGCAAATTAAAGCCTTTTCAGTATTTATTTGATACAAACTCCTGGTTTTTGCTGCAGATCTGGAGAATGAGCTTACATTACCTGTTTCAGTGACATCTCAGCTACTCCATGGATAGGTTGCTGTGCTGTCCTCTGGATTCTGCTGTCTCAGGAGTTGCAGGGAGCCTGTAGGAGAGCTGTTGGCCATGCTCACCCCAGTCTCTCACTGAGTATGCTGAGTCCAGCTCATTCAGCAGGGCTGGAGGTTACAAAAGAGGAGAACTGGGAGGATGATTGTTAGGAGAGTTTTTGCACACTTTCCCATGTGGTTGTACAAAGGTCTGTGCTATAACGCCCTTCATCAGTTGTAGTGGTTGACTTCTGTTACTGGGCCTCTGACTCACTGCCCCAGCTTCTATTTTGACATTTGATTCCAGCTCTGATTTTCTTTTCTTTTTCTCCTCTTCTGGAATCCTTTTTTTGCAGTGAGTTTTCATAATGTCTTGCTCTTTTGACACCAGTGAAAGAAATCTTAATGCAATTTTCACTTTTTAAGAGCCAAGTGCATTTAATGTAGAATTCCTAAACAGAACTATGCAACCTGTAATTTCCTGGTGCTCCCCTATAGATCTGTATAGCTCTCTGTGTGTCCCATAGTTAGAATTGCTTTACTGATCCGTATTTCCCCTCTCCAAGCTTCCTGGAGTTCATTTCCAGGGTGTGACCACTGTCTGGTGGAAGGATGTTGCTCTCAGATTAGCTTGTTAACCCCTACCCTTTTGACCTTTCATGTCGTATTCTATGGGCTTGCTTAGATTTATTCCTGTAGTTTCTTTGTTGGATTTACTGTGTTTTATTTAATTTCTAAATATTAATTAGTTTCATATTTATGACCACGGAGAGCTTTTATGACACCAGCTACCAAAACTGTTCTACCCACGAGGTACAGCACTCAGATTTGTACCTGCCCTAGCACGGCAAGATTGTCTGGCCATGTTTGAGTGCCTGCAGACCTACTCCTATCCTTTTTGCCTTGGCTTACTCAAAATCAGTGACTAGATGAGGTTGTTTGGTCCCTGGGGATCAGCTGCCTGTAAAATTCCTTAGTAAACATCTATAAAGAAAGCCCAGTTCCACATACGCTTTTGCATTTTGTTTTTTCCTCTCTGCATTTGGTGCTTTGTTTAGTCTATTATTTGTTGTTTGGCATCAGTGTTTTATGGTACATGCAAATAAAAACAGTGTGTGTCCTAAAGTTTTTACGTTCTGAAGACACATGGAAAACAGGGAAATCCAGATGCTGAGGACTTTGGGTTTGGGATTCTTTAGTTACTATTTAGATAGCTTTGAACTACTTAGCTGTTACCTTGTCCATAGTTCTTTTTCTGCATTGGAAAGAAGTGTCAGTGGAGCATAATTCTTGTTTTAGATATGCTGCACTGACTAATTGCCCCTAAGATTATGTTATGATCTCAGCAGTGAAATAAGTTGCATTGTTCTTCCTCTGTCTCTATCAAACATGGTTTGGAGCCTCCCTGTTCCGAGGGACACTTGCCAGCCTGACGTCTGGACGCACTTGATAGTCACCCTCAGTCTGGCTAATAGGGCTTGTTTTCCAGATTAGGAAATTACTTTTATCAAGAGCCCTACTTCCAAATGGGGCAATAGGTTTAAGCTTCAGGAAGGGATTGTCTGCTCCTGTTTTACTTGGTGAGCAGTACTGTGTGCAGGAGGACAAAGGATGTAATCTGAAAGTGGCTGAAATCTGACATGATCCTTCCTAACTTTTAGTAGAATCACTCATGTTATCAGTGTAGAAAGCACTTAATCTGTGTAGGCTGTCTCTGACCTCCTGGCATGGGTTACTGGGTGCAGAGACATCTCAGATGAGCAGTGCTGCCAAAAACACAACTGTGTCTTGCTGGTTTTCTGAACAGCTCCTGTTAATCTTTTGGCTTCTTGTTCTTACAAGGCGGGAAGGGGAAACAGTGAAGCGCAAGGCTCTCTTTAAAGTTCCTTTTTTAAGTCCTCTGAGTTGTTTGAAACCACTCCTGTTGAGGTCAGTGGTAAAACTTTTCTTTTGTCAGTTTGGGATTAGGCCTGAACCCTGCACCCATTTTGATAGGAGAAATCTGAGAACATACTATTTTCCTAAATGTCAAGTTTTGAAAGGGGATGAGATGGGGGGGAGGGTTGTGTATTGCTTACCATGAACTGAATTTTTTTTTGCAGGAAGTTGCCGTTCTTCAAGGCCAAAGATAAATACTAAAATGCTAGAAATTTCCTAGGCCTTGCCTTTCAGCTGTCTAATCTTGTTCTTCTCAGACTTCTTAAGACACTCTGCTATGTGCAGTATTGCTTTAAATTGTCGGTTTGTTTAGTAACCTTTTTTACATTGATTTGCAATATAATAAAAGGGGTTTGAAACCAATAGCACGTCATTTTACGCTTGATCCAAGAAGATAATTAATTTTTTCGTAGTGTTATCTGCCCATGGAATGCCATGCCACAGGACATCACACTGGAAAGGGACTCAGCTGGATAGAAAACAGTCTGCATAGTTCCATTGCAAACAATTTTAGTATTTATCCTGGATAGGATGCACATAATCAAACCTCATCGTGTTTCAGGGCAGTAGCTTTTCCCGTAGGATCCAATATATGATACTAAAAATAGATTTAACACTCTCATTATGGGAGAAGCAATTTCACTTTTATCTTGATTAATTACATGCCCAGTAATCTGATCAGGGTACATCTTCAATTAAAAATCTGCAGAGAGGCTGAGGAGCAGAGGTAACTGTTCACTTCCCCCCTTTTATTTCATTTGTGTCACTTTGCAGTCAGGTCCTTTGCCCAGTTCATTTTCTTCAGCTGCATTCCTCTGCAAGTAACAAGTCCTTTGGCTGTAAAGTCAAAATAGAGGAGGAGAAAGGCAGCGATGCCTGCATCATTTTATAAAGTCATCTCGATCTTACCTCTGGCCCTTTCTGTCCAAACCCATGAAACTGTGCTGAGCTGAGTGCCTATAAATAGTCCGGCTGCTCTCGTGCAGAGGTGGCCAACACTGAACCACAGGCGTGTTTGCTGTGAGCAGAGCGAGTGCTCCTGCTCTGGCCTTTCATGTCTGAGCTGGGTAGCTGTGAGGTTTTCTATAGATAGAGCCTGGCAATGACAGAAACTGCTGCTTAAGGTGGGGCAAGGTGACCTCTGCAAGTGTTGCCTTTTGGTAAAAAAAAAAGAGGGTTTAAAGGAGGAATGGAGGAATGCAGGTCTTGTGCAGAGGTGAGTGAGCCCAACTGAGGTGAGGGAGCAGGTGGGAGCGATGGTGGGAGCCGAGAGAAAGCAGAGACATTGTTTTACTGAGAGTTACTGTGCTGGTGGGCTGGGCAAGAGTTTAGCTAAAGTGATGCTGCCTGGGCCTCGGGTGTGTGTAAGGGCTCTGGCTGACCCCAGTTTAACCATAGCTGTAAAGAAGCATAGCAACAGAGCTCTGATCAGCCTCTTGGCTGACTTGATATCTTTGGGCTTTGCATCCCAGGAGTCTTCCCCAGTTTTTTTAGTTCCTCTCTGATTTTGGTTCAGGGCTTTGCAGAGTTCAGTAGCTGCTTTCTCTGTCTCATTTTTCATTTATATGTGTTTTTTTCTAGGGAATGCAAAAGATCACTCCATGTTTCTGTCTGAATCTGGAAAACTTTCTCATTTTCTTGCCTGTAAAAAAATGAGCTGCAGAAATGTGTGATTTCTTTAGCATGGTAATTTGGATGCTGGTACTTCACATTTCTCTTTGATACTCAGGTACTAGAGGTTAAAGTAACTTGTGAGAGAAATATATGTTTTAGTGGGTTTCCACAGGGTTGGCTAGTGCTGTTTGTTCCACTTGACAGATTGGGGATGGAGACACACAGAGTGCAAATTGCTTTATTGGGAACTTATAAAAAGTCCATGGCAGAGTAGGACCGTGAATGCATCTTTCCTGGTTCCAGATGAGTGCCTTCAGCTCTGGTCTTGCCTTCAGAGTCATTTCAGCAAGGGATGCTGTTTGGTCAGTCTTTGCACTCCATTTTCTCTTAGGAAGCTGAAGCTTCAGCTAAGATAATGTCTGAGTTTCAGATTATTTACGTAACACCAGGTCTAAGGTGGTTTAACATTTTGTTTCTGGGTATTGCTCTAGCGTGTTTAACTTCCGGACCCTAAAGCCACTCCCAGATGCTTTATGGCTTCTTAGAGTGTATTCCTACTGCTGTGTCCTGTGAAAACAAGTGCCAAGTTGCCTTTCAGTGACTGGTTCAGAGCTGTGGGGAGCTGGTGCAGGAAACAGCCATTTTCTTATAGGAGCTTAATCCTCAATTGTGCATTTTTGTTTTCTCTTTTCATTCTGCTGGAAGTACTGTGGAGTTTGGTGATTCCCAGTTGAAGCAGGCACACTAAGTTGGTGTTTGCCTGAGCACTGGCAGGTATTTCTGCCAGGGTGCAGGTGGCTTTGTGAAACACACCACTGGGAAGCGTTGAGGCTTGGGGTTTGCCAACCTTGGAGCTGGCCAGGGCCCAGCATCCAAGGTAGATGATGTTCTTCCAGGAGACAGGGGAGCTCTCCCCCTTTTCTCTTTCCCAACACAGTGGAGGAAGATTATAGTGGCTTCTATATCTGACCGCTCTCTTTAGGATATGGTGGAATGGGAAGCTTGCTCTTTCCCAGCTGATTTGTGAGTAGAGGCTTCACCATGGTGGTCCAGACCTTGTGATCTCTCAGGCCAGTTTGAGGATGGCTCAGTCTAGCAAAAGAGAAGCATATATTGTCAGACGGATGTTTCTCCTTATAGTCAGCATTTTTTTCAAAGTGGTTTTTGAGGAAGCTTTTAGCTTGGCAAGGCCAGTGTATGTGGAACGTATTAAAATCCGCAGCTATTCCAAAAACTAAAGGCACACATTAGAAATATATATAGCATTTCAAAAGCAAGTTTAATGCCCTGGAAAGGAGTTCTAAAATGAACTAAACCCTGTGGATCAGTAAGAGTATTTGGTTTGTGTGCCGGCCTGTAGTAGCCTGGCAGTGTCCATTTGGTGCTGTGTTCATGAATTAATTGATACTTATCAGCGACCTGACTGTTACAAACCTGAATTCCACTCAGACTTCTGGTATGTTAGAGCTGTGTCATTTTCCTGGCACCAAGATACAGAACAACCTGTCTTACAAGATTGTCAGACCATTTGTGTCCTGTGTTTTAACTGTGTGTTTGTTGTGTTGGGCTCTCTCAGCAAGAAGTAGCTTCCTGCGACTTTTTTGGGGAGAGAAGTAGGTTTCTTGTGGTACCAAGGCATGATATAGTTCTGCTTGTAGCTCCTAGGCAGTATGTACAATCAGGAATTTGGAGTTAGACATTCAGCTCTGACTATTTTGCCTTTTGTCTTTCTGAGCTGCAGTTTTTGAGATTATTTTCATGTAGCTGTTGGTATTCAAACCTGTCCTCAGCAAAGGAATCAAATGTATTTGACCATGCAGAATGAAGTGCATGTGGATTAAATCCATACCCCCACATATGCATAGTATGTGCACGAGGGTATGAGCCTATGTATGCTGGTATATCAGTCTAGTTATAAACCAGTTAAAGAAAAAAAGTCAGTGTGCGTAGACAGTTCTGGCACTGCAGCCCTGGGAAATGGCAGCTGGCCAGACAGTACCGAGGCAAGGCCAAGACTATCTGAAGAATACCAAGTGCTGAGATTGGAGATAGCTCCTTCTTTGCTCTGGTTTCACTCTTCACTCCCTGGGCTTGCAGCTTGCCACCTCTATGCCACGTAAATGCTGGTAATTTCACAAGGCACAGTTGGAGGTAGAGACAGATATCCTGGGTGTGTATGTGCTGGTAATCAGATGCCAGTTAAATGAAAGGTGCGGTTACCTGTGACTGAAATCGAACCTTGGTGAGTTTAACTGTTACACTCCCTGAGTCACTGTTAGATTCGAAATGCTCATTCAGTTTTAAGTTATTTATCTTCTTTGGTATCGCAATAGCACTGGAGACAAGGATAAAACCACACTGCTGTGTGGGTTGTGTGTTTGTGAGAGTTTTATCTTGTGAAGGCTGCTCAGTTTTGCTGAATGAATCTGTGAAACGCTTCCAGCAGAGGGCACTGAGGTTATTGGTCTCCAGCTCCAGTTGTTTCCCTACGGGTGTGTGCTGGGGGAGCAGAAAAGGTGCCTGTCAGTAAAACCTGTGCTTTACCCCTCTGCTCTGATGCTTTCCTAGACTGTCATAAAAGAGGGGATGCTGATGAAACAGACCAGCTCCTTCCAGCGCTGGAAGAGACGATACTTTAAGCTGCGAGGACGCACACTCTACTATGCAAAAACTGCTAAGGTAAGGTCCTGACAGTACCTATGAGGCCAAGGAAGGAAGTCAGTGGAGGAGGGGCTTTGGAGGCAGATGGGTGTCAACGGGGAGGCAGCCCTCAGCAGAGAAAAGATCTCTTTAAGCGCTAGCCTTCAGGCTTTGTAGCTACTAGACGATCCCTGTGTTTTGCCTCACGCTTGGAAATCCTTGGTTTTGAAGTGAAGCATTATGTGGACCTGTGATACTGATTTTTCCACATTTTTTCCCTCTTTGGTGCATGTCAGTAGGGAGTGGACTCTGAATCAATAGAAGGAAGAGAATACAAATGAAAAGAGAAAGTGCAGTAGACAAGCAAGGCTAGAATTTATCAAATCAGAGCTGCTGTGCATCTGGTTTAGTATGTTGATAGTCAACTAGATATAGAACTGTCTCCTTCCACAAGAACAAAACCTACAGTTATTTGGTGTTCTTTTTAAATAATCCTTTAACAAAAATAAAGTCATCGTGTTCACTGTCTGAACATAGGCAAGAGTGATCCCCAGTGTATGGAACTAGACTTCCAGGTCCTTGATGTTGTTGGTGCTGTCTCTTTCCTTCAAATCATAAAAGGCTGTGATATGGAGCATGCTAGGCAGACTCCCTTTGAGTCTGCTGCTTATAAAATGGATTCAAGAATTTATTGGGATTTTGAATTTTTTTCTTTCCAGTCCATTATTTTTGATGAGGTGGATCTGACAGATGCCAGCGTGGCAGAATCCAGCACAAAGAATGTCAACAACAGCTTCACGGTAGGACTTTTTTGCATTATTTTCTGTTGTTCTTGCATCTTTTCCCCACATCTCATTTCTTTTGCAGAGTTGAAAAACATCTGAAGAATATTCACAGCATCTTTCATGAAAAATAAAAAAAAAAATAAACTTACTTTTCTTTACAATATGGTAACTCATATTGGTGCAGGTGGGAAATTACCTCAGGGAAATACCTCAGGTTACTATGTATTGTGCTAAGACTTGGCATTCAGGGATTTTCTTCCTTATAAGCTAGGAGGGTTTGATAGAACCTGTTTGCACAGTGGGACAGAAAAATTGGTTCTGCTGAGGGAGTTAGAGGTGATAATGTTTATGCTGGAGATCTTGCTAAAGGAATTTAGTTTTTCCCATAGGCATTAAAATATGTAAACTTCTTTTTCTGACTTCATGTGTATCTGTGTGTGTGTTTATATATGCATGCTATATATAGTGGGAAAGCAAAAGGAGGAACAGAAAGAAATAGCGCAGAAATAACTGTGGGATTGGTTCAGGATACTTGTTAGATATGGAATGTGTGCTAAGTATTTTCAGTCTGGAAACGTGGTGGTGTCTCTGCTTCATTCTCTCCAGGCTCAGGAGCTAGGAGGAAAAATTATTGTATTTCTAAGGTGCAGGTGTTCTGCAGACTCCAGTTTGGGGGAGCACCTGGTGTGCAGAAAAAAAGCCATTAACGTCAGCCCTGCAGGGTGAGTGTTGAGCTGGTGAGCAGCAACAAACCTCCACACAGCTCCTGAGGGGCTCAGAAGAGAGAAGAAGGAGGGCCTGGTGAAAGGAAGTGTTTCTCTAAGGCAAGGTGAAGGGGGGGGCAATGCAGGTGGAGGGAGGACTCCCTCCTGGTCCTGCAGGTGGTGACCAACACTGAGCAGTGTGCCTTGTGCTGCAGCAGGAGTGACCTGCTGCTTTAAACATCTGCCAAAGGGCGTTTCTGTTGTATAGCTGTAGCTTTTGGCTTTGCAGTGTCTGTGTCCAGATAAAACCTCAACACCTTCCCAAAGCTTGAAAACACTTTCTGCATCCATAGCTTTACAGGTAGGAGGCACATCTGGATACGGTAAGTAAATATTGATATCAGGTGTCAGTGTGAGAGTACAGAGAGAAGGTTTATGCAGTGATTTCAGTAGGGGATATGTTTTCAAGAATGTGATATTATTTACCTGTTAATAAAGCATTTTATCCTGGATCTTGTTTCAGTTTTCTCAAATATAAATAAAGACTCATTTTTCAGGTAAGTGTACTGTTACTGTGCTGCTTACTGTTGTAGTCAGGAGAGACCTGATCTCCATCAGGAAGACTGTGTTAGAGACAGAAGGAAGTAGTGTATTTACTCTCTCAGATTGCCCCATCCGAGTCCAACAGTGAAGAGTTATTTCCAAGACTCTGTTATCAGGCTCTGCCAGTCTCTGCCTTCCCTAGCCTGTAAAAGGTAAAGGGTTACCTTGAAATTCAAGCAGGTACAGTTTGCACTGTCTCCAGCTGAGCAGTGTATCATGGTGCTTAAGTAAATTCAAGAAAAACATGTTTTCTCTTAATTTCTATCTGCTCTTTCTATCGTGGCTTATGGAGGTGCTTGACTTGTTTACCTTGAGCTCTGAAAACACTTAGGAATCAGAAGGTGGCCTAGTCTTGCTGCTGTTTGCTCTATTACATCATTGCTGTCAGTGCTTTGGATTCCTTGCAGTCATGCAGTTTTCTGTTGGTTTTCTTTGAGAGCACTCTGCTTCCCCTCTGTATCTTCCTTTCTAAAATTCAGAGTTCTTTGATGCATTTTTTTTCCCTGTTTCAAATCAGTGGGTCATACAATTTGAGTTTTTCTCCTAAACTGAAAATATGTAGCGTTTGGTGTTGTAAGCAGAGTTTTAGATGTTCTGGTTTTCTTTTTGGTTTTCTGTTTTCTTCAATTTCTTTCTGAGAAAACTCAGCCTTTGTCCAGGCATCTGTACTGCCTAATGTATAGATTCTGCAGATCAGGTTGCCTCAATGACACCTCTAAGGTCCTGACATAAAGACAAGCAACAAAAACATCAGATAAAGCACTTGGAGGAACAATTTGTATCCAAAACAGAGGTAATAAGGGCTGACCAGTCAGAAGAGAAACTGTTGAAAGTGCACTGAGGAGCATGGGGAGGCAGCACCATGAGAGGGGAAAACCAGAGCACAAAGCCAGCAAAGGTTGTGCTGCATGGATAGAGGAGTAAGGTTAAAAAACAGCTGCCAGTAAACCTTTTACATAGGACATGACTGACAGGTAATTTGTTTGCTCTCAGCAGGAAGGAGAGCAAGAAAAGTGAGTTTTAAGACACAGACCTCTTCCTTCAAAAAAAAACCCAGTGTGTAATAACAAATTCCACCATGGTTTACTTGCTTGATCTTGCATAGATTTCCTCAGTAAGTGTATCCTGTTTGCAATGGGGATAGTTTTCAGGACTGCTACCCAGGGTTAATGGATAGATGGCTACAGAATGGGCTGGGAGCATGTGACGTGGAGATTAAGATGTTGTACAGCTCCATTCCCCGATGTGTATTGAAGAGCTTTGCTTAGCTTTGTTCCTTTAGGGCAGGCAGTGTAGCTGCAGAGGTATTTAACAGGAAGCCTCTGGGAACAAATCTTAAGCAGCCCCATGCCAGAGCTCTCTTCTCTCATTAGGCCTCTAGGTGTGGTATTTGCTGGTTCTGTCACATTTCTGCCATCTCTGTCCTTGAGAGTTGGCTGTCTACAAGGTAATTCTTCTGGGATGTCTGGGCTGTGACAGGTGCTTTCCACATATGATCCCTTGGTACATGGTGCATGGATCTCTCACCTGTGCCTTTTCCTAGGGTTGCTCTCTTGCACAGGGCCTTAGAAAAGATCTGCTGTGGCACAAATGCAATGATTACTGTGTTGTCCTGGTAGTTCAGGACCCTTTATTTCAAAAAGAACAGTCAACTTTCAGCCTGGACTCTTGCCATCAGTGTGGGCTATTCTGTACTCCTAATGAAATAGAGATCAGCAGTATTGGGTAGGTGAGGTCAGAGCCTGGCCCTGATTTCTGAGCAGCGCTTTCTCAGCCATACTCTCAAAACCTCTTGTGATTTCTAAAAAGCAGATGATTTGGGATGACATGGGGTGCATTGGGTCTTCCCAGTGAGACTTTAGCTCTTTCCATGAACAGTTTTTTTCTTGGACAGTGCAGTTTTGCAGTAACTTGATTTGTTAAGGTGTTCACATGATGGACTAGCTTGTAGTTGTGTTAGGAGCATTAAAACAAAATCTGCAATGAGGATAAGTTTGATACTTTAACCTGGAATAGCGTTTTCTCAAGATGATGCTGGGAAGCCTAGGTTTTGCCGATCCCTGTCTCAAAATGCTCTGCTTTACCTGTGTCATGGACCTGAGCCATCCATCATGCCTATTCTCCCCTGTGACACCTGCAAGGTTTGGAGGACACCGGTCACTCTCTTGCCTTTCACTCAGGTCGACACTCTGCCACCACAGCTGTTCCCTCAAAAGTCTTGGAAAAGACTTTGGATCATCTCCTTTGGCCCAGTTTTGTAAACGTCTGGTGAACAAATTCTTCCTTGGACTGGTGTGTGGGCTGAAGATCTGCTCTTTTCTAGAAGGTGGCAACTGAGTTAAGCCTGCTGCCTTCAGTGTAGTTGGTACAGTTAGAGAAGTGAGTCCTTATCAGTTCATTGACCCTTTCCTGCTTTGTGGAGGATTTGTATAAAGATAAAGTATGCGTTCTTTAATACTAGTCAAAAACGCCTGTCATCATCAGGAGAGGGCCTGGAAAGGACATCATATCTTTCCAGGTACATATTTTGTGTTGTGACATGAATCTCATATGGTGGTTTGGTAAATGTTTCCCAGTTATTGCTACCAAATGGTGGTGTGGACTTTTGCCCTCATTCACATAACATGAATTACAACATTTACTTCTTATCCCATCTGATTCAGAGCTTTGAGATCCCATAGGAGAAAGCTCCTCTGTGTGGAGAGGGAATTTTGTGTAGTTTGGTTTCTTCTTTCTGATGCTTTTGTGAAATGGAAGCTAGTTCAGAACACGTTTTTGTGTGGCAGGAGCCATGCTAGTGACCACTCCTCCATAGTTAAAGACTTCACTGGAAGAGGTGGAGCTTGAGCTCCTGAGCTCCTGTAAACCCTTTTTTGTTGGGAAGTACCTCTCAGCTCAGCTGCAGACAGGAAACAGCATATTATTACAGTCAGTGCCTGCCTCTCCACTTCATTGCCGCCAGAAGGAAACTTACCCCAGCTCCTGCTTAAGCAGGCAGCTAATCAGCTCGTGGCAAGTGGAACGTAGCTCAGAGAGACTGACCACAGATGAGACTAATCCTATTGATTGCATGTCAAGCAATCTGTGTAGGTTTTTTTCTGAGGGAGTAGGCTGCTCTGGACACTAGTTTAGAGGAAGATTGAACATGAAAGGTAAGAGCAGGGCTGTGACTTTTCTGGATTGAGCACTGAGAAACATGGCACTTGTGCCAGCGTAACAGATATCAGAAGCTCAGGTTCTTTGGAATACGTTTGCTATATGCTCTTACTGTTCAGGTATTCTCTCCTGAGTGGATTTATGTAGATGTGTACTCTAGAACAGGACTGAAGGGAAATGTGCCTGTAGTGCTGTTGGAAATGCTGCACCCAGTTAAGAAATACTGTTTATTAACTGATGATTCACCCTGACCAATGTCCGAGGAGAGAGGAAGTATTGAAGTTAGAGTAATACCTCTCTTCCGGAGCACTTGCATGACTGGAGGCAATAGTGGTTGTGGTAGGCTGAGGAAAAGGGAGTTTCTGGTGCCCCTGAATGAGAGAGTGCAGTCATCTCTGAGAAGGAGTATGGATGTCATTCTCCAGCTGTATGGAAGCCTGAGGTGTGCTGCAATTTTTTCTTATTATAACCTTGTTACTTAGTACTGACTTTATTCAGCAGCAAAGTTGCCAGTTTCTGACTTGTGAAGTTTTACGTTGCTGATCTCTAGAGTGGGTATTTTTGCTGTATTGTCCCAGGGCTTATTGATGCTGTGGAGAAATAGCATGAATTTTAATTTTTGGATAAGTAACCTTTCCTATAAACAGAGAGCAAAGTGCTTGAACTTGGGTAAAAAATCAAAGTGCTGACAGTCCTTCCTGATGGGGAGAGTATTTTGTTGATATTTGCAGGTTCATTCACAAAGAAGTGAAAGTGCCTTTGCCTCTTCATGATTTTGTGTCAAGTTGAATTATTTGTGTAGGTGCTTTTAAGTTAAAATATATCCTTTTCAGCAGAGAAGGCAGTGAAGTCTTCTCTGAAGAGTTTGGTTTTGAAAGAAAATGGAGCTGCTGAAGCTACAGAAAGTTTGCTGCTCATGCCTAGCACAGGAGCTGTGTGCCTGTAAGACACTGTTGTAACAAGAGGAACCCAGATCAGAGGTTGGTTGTGCTGGTTTGAAATACAGGCTTCAAGAAAGAGCGTGTGACTTATTTTTTTTGAGGAGAAAATATAAGAACTTTTGTTGCAAGCTGTTTGCAGGAAGTCATAGTTGGACTTCAAGCTTTGGCTGATAGAGATCAGGAAAATCTGCGTGGTTTGACACTTGCACAGGTTCCCTGAACTGCCTCGTGTGGCCTCAGCCCTCTGAAGAAAATGGAATTGAAGATATGCTCCAGGGAGTCATTGGGCTTCCTAGCAAGGGAAAGGATTTTCCTCTCCTGCTTCCTCAACAGGGGGGTAAAGGGACCCAGAGAGAAGGCGTCAGCTGGGCAAAAAGACTGACTAATCTGGCGACGTAGTGACACAGGGCAGTCCCAGGTGTCCTGAATTCTCACACAGTCATGGATTGCCCTGTTAATGTTTGGAAAAGGGAAAGATTAGAAAAGAGGGACTTCTGAACAAGATGGTTCTTTCTTCCTTGTTTTTAAACTCTCTTCTCTAAATCAGGCAAAATTAGAGCACATGTTGGAAATTCAGGTTTCGCTGGGGGTTGTTGTGTTTTCCACACCCATGTGTGTACACGTTCAGGAATTGTATGCTCTTTGCTAGTGCTTCTACTCTGTTTATATTGGCAGCTGTCGGAATTTCCTTTAAAAGCAAGTGAAAATATGAGTAGAGCCGTGTATTTCTGTGTCTAGAATCACTCTCCTGGTTTTCCACCTCCCTTCATTAAGTGCAGCTCAGTCCCCATTTCCTGTCAGAATCGCTGCAGTTTCAAAATACTTTGCTATTTTAGTAATTTAGAATCCAGACTTCAGTGCAGTTTTTTTTTCCTTGAGAAAAGGCCCTTTGGTAAACAGACCATTCTGAGTCACTGTTAGTCAGTGAAAATAGTAATTTAAAATCCTTTCATGTCAAGGATTTTCGGGACTCTTAATCTAGCCTCCTGTGGGAGCTGGTCATTAGTCTGCTGTCACAAAAGAAGGAAAAATCTGGAGAAAAACTATCAAAGAGAAAATAAACAGAGAAGAAGCGTTAAAGAGTCTGGAAGAAGTTGCTGTGGGTAGAGAGATCTGGTGATTGCTACTGTATGTTACAGAGTGACCCAAAAATATGCAGGAGGTTTTGAGAGAGATGAAACTGCTGTAAGAAGATGTCAGACTGAGCTTTATCTGTTTTACTGTGAGACAGGATAGACAGGGAGCTGAAAAGTGAAGACAACTGTTTGTAAAGAGCTTTTGTTTTCCTAGAGGTGAGTTTACAGCTTCGAAATACGTGTCTGCCCTTGTGCCTGAACACTGGAAGTTTTTGTTTGGTAGTCTCTTTGTAACTGTCATGCTGAGTTGGGGTTTCACCTACCTTCCTGAGCAAGACTGCAGATTTCAGCGTCTTCTCCCCTTCCAGGTGAGGGCACAAAGGCAGACCAATGTGTGGTCATTTGAGAACATGTTCAGCTTTACATGGAAGCTGCTGTAGAAGGGAAAGGCTCCTTTTTATGCAAGGAGAGGCTTGCTAGCATTACCTGCAGAAATGCTGTCTCCCTATTTCTGGTGCTTGTGATGGTGCATGAACAGGACTTGTCTTAGCCTGGTGACCCAGTGTGGAAAGCTCCTGGGTTCATCAAGCTGTTGAAAGCTATTAGTTTCCTTTTGTGCTAGCTACTAGCCTCCATTCAACACTGCTGAAGTTAGGGGGCTGTGAGGATTTGCTACTAACAGTAAACTCTCAGTAATAGGTCAATTTCCTACCATGGATAGGGTCTTTTATTGCCCAGTACTGTGATTTATTGAGTGCCAGCTTTGCCATGTGTGAGCCCACTGAAACAGCAGCTCCGCCACTGGGGAACAGTCCTGCCCCTTTGTTCTTCATGGGTTTGCTTCTGTTTGAGTGAGTAGGAAGATTTCTCTGAAATCTCTCTCCAAATGGGCTACCCTTTCTGAACAGAGTGGTGCCATTTAGGAACTCTTCCTGGCAGGGCTGTGTCCTTTGGAAAACAGGTAAAGGGGTGCATGTGCATCTGCTGCATGAAGTGGAGGGTGTGTGAGTAATGGAGTTGTGCTAAGATGCTCTGGCACTTGGTACAGCCACCATATCAACTCCCACTGGGAACTGCTCCATCCGTGGAGATCTCTAGGGATTAACAGGCCTGAACTGCCAGGATAGTTGCATTTCTTACCTGCTAACCGTGGCAAAGACCTTGCATGTTCTAAGTTTTGACATCTGTTAAGTTGTTGCTGAAGTCTTAAAATCTTCTTCTTGTCTATGCTCCTCTTACCAATTGCCAAGAACAGGAATGTGCCTTGTTTAGGAACAGTTTCCAGAAGCCTGTAGGAATGTGACCCTGGTATGAGAGATGATAATTTTCCCAGGGAATGCTCTGTCTGGTCTAGTTTCCCGCTGCAGTATGGGGGAGGATAGGGACTGGGAGAAATCCCAGATGGAGGGTCAGCGTGAGTTGAACTTGACCTGCAGCACAGCATAGTGCTGTAAGTACCAGTGCCAATGCTCAGAGAAGATGCACTGCTGCCCTGGCTCAGGAGGGACAGATTGCAAGGTGTGTGAACCTAATAATGTAAAAACGGTCCTAAAGAGACCACAACACACGCTGGACCTGCTTTCCTATGGAAATGAGCTGTCCTGGATTTTATAGATTGAAAATGAAAGTAAAACAGCCACATGGAAGTTGGGGATAAAATAGCCAGTGTATTGTGAACAGAGATTTGGGCACTTAGGGTTTTGAGGAAAATCTTGTTATTGCTATTTAAAAAAAAAAGGGAAAGGAGTTTGGCACAACTATAACAACATTAATGACTTGTTTTATTTGGTGGAAATGGGAGTTTCCATAGGTAGAAGATGGTCATTTTAACAGGAAATTAAGATCTTGCACTATAAAAAGCATACAGAACTAGGGCATTTCTCCAGGGTTATATAAAAAGCTACTTCTTCTTTCCTGTATCATCCAGGTTTTGGGGGAAGAGAATTGGTGCGGTTCTAGAGAGCTCTACCTGACCTCTGCAGTGAGTTGATGGGACTGGATTTGTTGGCAGAACTGGGTGAAAGCTGAATTGCAAAATAGAATAGGGCTGTAGTCTATGGAGGAAGGCAAGGCTTGGGCCCTCATGAGTCTTTGATACTCATATTATTGCTCTCTTCCAAACAGTAGAGACGTACTAAAGTCATACTGACTCGCTGCCTAAGGCTTTGTGGCCTGATGCTGAGCTCCAGATTGTTTCAGAAACAGACATCAATGAGATAGACATTAAAGATTTTAAGTGTTAAGGACTGGTTTGAATCTCAAACTTCTGTTTTCTTCTCCCTTTTTCACAGTCTTCTTTTTTGTTTATTTGTTGAGGGCGTAGCACTTACTAATCCACACTTAATCCATTTTGCCCTGTGTGAGTTCAGTAATTGTGTTTGAAACACAGTAGATTTGCTGGTTTGTGAACCTTGCTGATGAATACAGGTGAGGTGTTTTACTATATTCCAGTGTTCATTTCACTACTGCTGTCGCTGAAACAGGAGCTGAAGTGGAAAAATGGCTGGGTCCTCATTACAGTCTCACCTGGCTTTCCTTCCTGAGTGTTGGTCTCTCAGGATGCCAAGAGCATTCTCCACCATACAGAGCAGACATAGCAGTTAGCTACGGGTGGGGGATGGTTTCCCTACCTTTGCCATATGTGATCAAACTGAAGGTTTTGCAGCTTTTTTTACTTCTTCTAGTTCCTAGGTCTCTAGAGCTCCAGAAATTCCTGTTGTCTCTGTACTTAAGTCATCAGCTGTTTGGAATCATGCAGGATCTCTTAGGGAGGTTTATGGCTAGCACCTTTGAATGTAAGTCTATATTGGAACAGGATATGAGTAAAAGGAAGTAGTCAGAATGAGCAGGTGTTCTCATACCCCCACTTTTGGCCATTCTGAGAAATGTACACATCAGGAAAATTATATTTGGCAAAGTTCAATGTCCCCCCACCCCGTCTCCCCCTGCAGCATTTCTTCTGTCAGCTCTGTGATTGGGCCAGTGTGATCTTAGCTTGCTTTGCCATCTTTTGTGGTCACTGAGCTCACCAGATGTACTCTGATAACAAACAGTCCCAGGGCATGCTTAGCTAGACTGTCACTTTATTGCTGAGGAGTTTTTGGGCAGCCAGAAAATGCCCCAGGTGAGCAGAGATGATAAAGTTGTCTTGGCTGGCAGCAAGACCAGAGGATGAAGTTTATGCTGCAGCTGTTGGGTAGGGGAAGGTTGCTCAGTACAGCAAAGGGTGAAGTATAGCGTATTTCTGTTTAAAATTTGGTCTAATATAGGAGTCTTTCTTGGACTGCCATTCGAATCTGATTATTCGCAGCTGTTCATCAAGGAAGGCCATCCAGGGACATTAGTCCATTTTTAGAACATGAAATGAGGAGTTTTGTTTGGTTGGCTCTGTTGTTTGTTAGCTGGCTGGATTTGAAACGTCAGTAAACTGGTGTTAGTTTTGGAGAGAGGAGTGTGGGTCAACATGAGAGGTGGGGGTTAACAACTGGTAAGAGGGAATGGGCCATGTGAGACAGAGACAGAGGAGATAATGCTAAATTTTCAGTGTCAAGAGTGTCCGTGTTTGCACGAGACAGCCAGTGAAGGCATGGTTATTTTCAGATTTAGGTTTTTTTAAATTTGGAGTGAGCAAGCTTGAAAATTGAGAATTTCTCTAATGGACTTGAGATGACTCATGGAGGGCACATAACTAACTGCTGGGGACCTGACTGTCACCCCCATTTCTGCAAAAAAAGGGGTTTCATATGCAGTGAGAAGTTCATAATTAACCTGTGTCCTGATTTGAAATGTCGTTTACCCTTCCTGCCATCCCCATGTGTCCTTATGACTCTCCAGGAGTGATTAGAGGGATTGGCAGCCTTTTTTCCCCCAGTGACTGTGGAGCTCTTTTTCTGGTCAGGATTAGGTGTCAATCATATCACCATGTGGTGAGCTCTGGGCACTCAGTTTCTACTAATGAGTGAAATCTAAAGAACCACTCTCAGAAGTTCAGTAGCATTTAGGATCAAAAAAGTTTTTAATATTCACTTTTTAGGCAGGACAAGCACTTTTAATTTGCATAATTGCTCACATCTAGATAAAATTCTGAGCTGTTTTGGAGCAGGAACGCTCAGAGTTCTGCCAATCCCCAAACAGGCCAAAAATCTAGGAGATTAAAGATAAATCTGAAGACTTCTTATTATTTTGTTGTTTGTTTTTTTTTTTTAACTCCTGGTAAGGCAGCCCTCACCCCAACTCAGAAGCAATCAGATCATTGTTTTTGTGCTCTCCGTTTATGAGAACAAGAGGTCACTGGATGACATTACTGCTTTGTAAATTTAGAACAAATAAAAGGAAATGCTACTTCACCTAGTGCGTTGTCATCCTGTGGAATATACTGTTCCAGGATGTTAGTCAAAAGCTGTAGCTGGAAAATAAAAAATATAAAAATATAAAAAAATAGCTGGACCATGCTAGTTTGTAGCCATGTTCACCAACAGGGATAACCAAGCCTTGTATTCCAGAGTGTTGGCTCATTGCAGCTGTAACTGAGAGTGAACTCCCTAGGCTCCTGGCTGGGAAAGGACAGCTTTCCATGGAGGGGATTGCTGTGGTTGCTTTTGAGATGACAAGAATGCTTTTATTTTTTCCGGTGTGAGATGTTAAACTGATCACCACTCTTGCCCAGACAGCACAGTGTATGTAACAGCCTTGCCCCTCTGTCAGTATCCTTCAAGCAGGTGGATGTCTGGAGCTGAAATAGCTGGTTCAAGGAGAGGGAGGGAGCAATGGTAGGAGGAGCGTGAGTGACAGTTTCTGTTGCTCAGCCCAGTGCCTGCCTGCGAAGGAAGGAGCCTGTGGCCGCAGCACTGCAGGGCAGGCACAAGGGGCTGATGCTCCCCAGGTACCCGGGCTGAGCAGGAGGGTGTGGGGTGTGTGAACAGCAGAGCTGCTGAACCGCTCTGCAAAGGAAGGGGCCCTATTAACACGTTTCTGGATTCCTGATTATCCTCATTAAGATGTTTAACTGTAATACCGCTGCATATTAATCAGGAAAACAGGTTTGTATGGTTTCGTAATTTCCTCAAATAATTGCTGCTCTAGTTACAATAAAATCTTGTCTGTCCTTCATAGTAAAGTCTGAATTATCCCAGTTTGTTCTCCTTAGGAGTAAGCTTTTTAAAGAGATTTATTCTTTTATTTCCCATCTCTGGTGATACTAATAAATCCCAGTGCAGATGTTGCTTTTGCACTGACTAATGGGGAATGCTCTTCATATATTTATCCTGCACAGTTATATTTTTATTTGCAGTTTTGTAGTTACGCAATAGACCCTTTATTTTAATTCTGTGACTCTTTGTCTGGATGATTCATGTATGAAAATCTTTTGATCTCTTTATTTATCCTCTTGTCTTACAAACTTTGACTTTGTTCTTTGAACAGAGGGTTGTCTAACACTGTGGGGATTTTTAAGATGATGCTGTAGGTGACTTAGGAAGGAATTAGTTGCTTTCTATATTGGGTGAACTAACCAATGATCCAGGAAGTCAGTAGCCTCAGAAATTAATTCTTATCAAAGGAGTGTCTGCATTTCTGTATTTTATGTCAATATTTTAAATGTCTTGTCTTCCAGTGTGATTAAAAACTGTGCTATAGTTTGCATTTCCCTTCCGTCCCCCCAAAAAGGCAGAAAAATAGGAAAAGGGACAGCACTGAATGGGGGTGTTCTGAAGCTGTTCTTCCCCAGTGCTCCAGAGCATGCCAATGACTCAAATGAACTGGTGGTTCCTTACAGAATTTTGCTGGTTTTACGGCCGTGAAAGGTCCTGGGATGTTTCATCCTAGGATGTTTGGGCTTTATATGTGCTACTGTTGTACCTATGCAAATATAGATGTTCTTGGCCTTATTACCAGGAAGACAGTGAGGCCCAGTAGTGTCTAAACAAATTAGTTAACCTTGGCTTTACTTCCGGGAAAAAAAGCTGCTTCCTCATAGCAGGACTCAGACATGCCCCTTCTCTAACTTCACACTGATTTCTGCATCAGTGTTTCACGCTCTGGAAAAAGTTTCTCTAGGGTAGCCATTCTTACATAGCAGAGTTTGTGATGGAAATACATTTAACTAAACACTTTCCTGCTTTCTCAAGGAAGAGGAAACATTCCTGAGATTAACTTCTTTGGAAATAAATTTTTTCAAGCTGTAAATGTTTAAAGGAAAGTGAGGGAAGAGAGAAGGAGTTCTTTAAAGTTTTATGTTTAGAACAGTGTAAATGTGTGCTTACATCTGCTTACACACATCTGTGTGCTTACAGCTGATACAGATCAGATAATTTTGTCCAAGATAGGATGCTCCAAATGCTAAAACTGTATATCTAATATGAATGGCCACTCCTTTCTTTAAAAAGGGATTTAGCTCCTTTAATTGCCTATTTAATGTGTCTGTAGCACCAGTTTCCAGGTATTGGTCATGCCTCTGGGTAAGGTGGTGTTATTGCAGGTGAATCTGCAGTCTGTCAATGAAAAGAAATACAGTTTGAAAATTGAAGACCTTAAAGGAGAACTTTACAGGTGGATCTTTTTTATTGACATTATATCCACATTTCTTGGCAAATGCTCTGAGGCACTTCAACATCAGCTAAAAGTTTGGTGTTCAACTTCAGAGGCTTTTATTTTTGATCTGTTTTATGAATGATAATGAGAGAAGTGAGAAACAGTCTGGAAAGCAGGGGTTGTGTATTGGGGTGATGTGTGTGGGTGTTTTAGTGTTAACAAAACTTTGGCTGAATGGTTGGGCCTCATGACATTGACACAATCCTAGTTTATTTTAATCCATTCTATCGGATGTTCGGTACAATTTGCTTGAAAAGCACATGATGTAGAGAAATTTTTTCATGTACAATATGTAGAGGGGTGCAGGTGTCTGGACTGCTAGAAATTTTTAGACTTGACATAAAAGGGAGTCTTTTGATTTTTGTTAACAGTGCTCAACCTTAATGCAGCTTTTCTTAAATCCAGGTCTTGCAAACACTTCGCTATTGGTTTAATTTAAGTTAGCTTGATGGAAATCAATACAGAGGTGTGCACAAAGATGCAGTGAGATAACTACACTGTGGGGACTAAAGACTTTTGTCTTAGGAAGAATAAAGGTTAATACATAGTCAAGTCTGGACTGCAGCTGAATGGGCTGCTCTGAGAACAGCAGACATGGCCCTCTGAAAAGCAGAGAGCTTTTATTTCTCTCTGTTGGAGAGGGAGTTGGTGGTAGAAGACACAGGGACCTGGTGCCTCCCTGGGAAGACAGAAACTTTGGCCACCCTGCATGTCTTCTGCTGGTTTGTTAAAACATTGTTTATTTAACACAGGGCAACTAATGCATGGGAATTAGCCCAGGGTACAAATACGCTGAGGATAGGATTGTTAGAGGGAGGCAAACTCACCACATCCTCAGCCTTATAGGGAAACATTTGTTGGAATATCTTTCAGGTAGGTAGAACAAGCCCTCAGGAAACATGAGGGTTCAAATTGCTTATTTTGTTTTATTTCTCCCCTCTCCATGAGGGAGACTAAACAAATTGTCATGACTAAACAGATTTTTAGTATGATATTGTAGAGTATGTTATCTGATTCATAAATTGCTAGAACTTGGTATATTATGCTATAACAAAATGTCTTAATGTTCTTACAAGTTTCAAAAGTACACTAAGTCCTTTAGAAAGACTTAATGCAAGGTGTGCACATAATTACTCCTGCTGCTCTGTGCTTGATTTGTGTTGTGCTGTTATTTAGGTATGAGAGATTTCTTTACTCAGCTCAGTATTGTGAAGGACAGCTAAAACCTCGGTGGCTCTGTAGATTTAAGAAGAAATTAAGGTGTGCTGTGGTGAAAGAGAAACATGGTTCAAAGGTGCAAATAACTTTTGTTGTGCATCTCTGAAAATAGCTTCAACAGACTGCACTAGTGGTAAGGTGTTCTCTTGCTTTCTCTTACTGACATGCCTACTTCTCATTTTCTCTCTCTTCAGATTATCACTCCATGTCGGAAGCTCATCCTTTGTGCTGATAACAGAAAAGAGATGGAAGATTGGATTGCAGCACTGAAGACTGTACAAAACCGTGAACATTTTGAGGTAATAGGAAAATGTGTTCCTTTGTATTCTATGCTTCATCTCCTAATCACAGCTTGTTTTGAGAGTTAGTTTCCAGTGAAGTTAATAGAAGTCATTTTATTGACCATAATGGTTAATAGTGGTAGGACCTTCTGTAAAATTGATCCCAAATACACTGAAGTGATTCTCCAAAGAATGTTTGGCTTTGTATATGCTCCCATGGGAATTCAGGGAGAACTTTTCAGAGCATGGGTAGGTTATGAACCAAAGTTCCCCTCCCACTGTCTTTTCATTCCAATTATCCTCCTTGTCCTAATTCACATCTTGCTTGCTTGGTATTCTGCCAGCTTCAGTGCATCTGCCTGCTTCCTGGGGCTGAGTGAGACCAGCGCTGCCACCGCAAGAAGCTGTCTTATGTTTTCCCCACTGTGATGCTTGCCTCCCTTATGCTGGCACAAACATTTCTCTGCTACACAATGAGCCAGGTTGGGGAACTGATCTTTCTGAAAATTTAATCTGACCAAAAAATGGGGATAAATTCTCCAGCAGGTAAATTCTCCAGTTCATTTCCCTAGACACACTTGTAGTAAGACAAGGATGAGAGGTGGTACAGGAGCTGTAATGAAGGTGTGCCTTCTTCAGGTAGTCTCTTTTGCCTTAGAGACCTTCTTGAGTTGCAGCTAAGGTGTATAAACTGCATGTGGCCCACTCTTTTCTAGTAAAAAATACTCTGTTTCTGCTTTTTCTGACTGCTTCGTGCAAGTCTTCAGAGAAAAAAGTCTTATTGCTCTACTTCAGACCTTGCTGTAATACATTTATATCATTAGTCTACCCAGTACAGCGTGGACCATTTCTCAGGGATGCATAACTGGTATGCCTGCTCCCATGCCCGGCCAACATACTGCAATGTGTGTCGGGAGGCCTTGTCTGGGGTCACGTCACACGGGCTGTCCTGTGAAGGTAAGTGTGCCCTCGTTTTCTTCCTGGGGAGGGACAGCCTCATTTTATTTTTGCTTTTGCCCATATACCTAAATACGGCCATCCCTTATTATAATAAGTCATGTGTCTACAATGAGCAGATACACGCTTGTTAGGTATCTGAGAGAGTATTTGTAAGAAGACTCCTATTCACAAGAATAATTGTATTTGTAAGAACATCCTTGTTAAATGTCTGAGTGCCAGGAGGCACTCCTCATTCTTTCTCAGCTTTGACTTATCAGGAATGCCTGGCTGTGCACAGATCATGCTTCTAACATGAATGTGGTGACACCTACGCTGTGTAAAAGGATGGAGGAGTGTGCTGTTACGATCCAATGTTAGGATCCAATTATTATTATTATTAAGGTTCTTTGGAAATTCCTCTGCCCAGTTAAGGTGCAAACGAGACCATATGCCAGTGACAATAATACGGGGTTTATTGTATAGTAAATATGAGAGAAAGAGAAAAGAAAAGGAGAAAGAAAGAAATGGAAAATAGGCGGGGGGGGATGGGGCGTGACAGAGACAGAATAAAAAGAATATCACCTCTCCGTGGGTCCTGCTGGTGCCTCGACAATCTTCTTCAGCAGGTCTTCTGGTGATGTCAGTCTCCCCAAAACACAGGATCCCATGGGTATATATGCTCAGGCTAGGCAGGCATGTCCCCCTGGAGCTGAGGGGGCCAGTCTCTTACAGCAGACTGAGTCACGTGCAGTCCTGTGGGNCCCCCCAATTCAGCTAGGATGGCAGCTGGGGGCTTTGGCCTCTTCTGGGTGCATACCTTTCCCTTAGCCTGAGGTGACTGAACAATGGGTTTCCTTTAATCCAATCAGCAGTTCGATTTACAGTCCAAAGTTCTTCAGGGAGATTTCTGTGGCTGTAGTTTCTTAAGAACTTTATATCAATGTTTGAGACATAAACTATTTTCAGTCTCTGACATGTGCAACTACGTAAATCATGTTAAATTTAACAAGGTGATCACTAAGCTTTGTACAAGCAACTGGCAAAAATGACAAGGCAAGAGTTAATAGCTGGATCTGAACGCTTACAGCTGATCATTTTGTCAGTGCTAAAAAGGGTAGAGTGTGCCCATGCTTTCTTCTGGAGCCAAACACACGCTGCCACGTTAGGCTTCCTGAGGCAGGATTAATACATTCTTCTCTTCCTCCCTAGTGTGCAAGTTTAAAGCCCACAAGCGCTGTGCTGTGCGGGCAACCAACAATTGCAAGTGGACAACTCTGGCCTCTATTGGGAAGGATATCATTGAGGATGAAGATGGGGTAGGTGTTAGTCTGAGCTCTTCCAGCCTTACCTTGATATGGAAGCAATGCCTTGTGTTCTGTAGCTTTTTTTCACTTCATAAATAGCAGCTTCTGCCTTTACATGGAAAAGATTTCTACTGTCAGAGCATGAGATTCTGTGTGAAAAGTCCAACCAGCGTAGCAAGGACTCCCTAGTAGGAATAAACTGCTATGGACTGGGGGAGTTGAGATTAAATAATTGGAGACATGGGGAGCTTGATCTGAGTTTTGGCAAAAGAAAAATAGATGAGTGTTTGGAACAGCACCTTAGCATATTGGGATGTCTGATGCAAGTCAGTGTTTCCTGGGTAGCCTGGGGTGAGTCACCTGGACTCTTTGTGCTTGGGCATGATGTAAAATGCCAGAATTGGTCCTCAGGTGTTTTCTAGAAATTGCCTTTGCTGTCCTTAAACAGTGCATGTTAAGAGTTGCTTCTCTATGTATCTCAGAGTCATGATGCCTCCTGTACCTTTAAGCTTCTGTCCCTCTGTACCTTTTGCAGATCTCAATGCCACATCAGTGGCTGGAAGGAAACCTGCCTGTGAGTGCCAAATGCACTGTGTGTGATAAAACCTGTGGCAGTGTCCTGCGTTTGCAGGACTGGCGCTGCCTGTGGTGCAAAGCCATGGTGAGTTGAATAAGCATGATCATTTCAGTAAAAGGACAGTTTTTTATCAGCTCTGTGGTATGTTCTTTTTATGACATTTACTTAGAATAAAATCTCTAACCATGCTGTCAGTGTTTGCCATGAAGGACTTTATTGTTCTGCAAGAAATAGAAATTTAATTTGTGCTCAGAAATTTATGCTGATACATAAAAGCAACACCTGAAAAAGCTATCCAGCTTCTAGCCAAGCTCATTTTATTTTGAGAGTGAGCTTTCATAGAAGAATCTAATTACACTAGACATGAATCGATGCTTCAGTCATGGAGTATATTGAATTTTAAAGAGCCATTATTCATTATTTCTACAGATTGAAAAGGTGCAACAAACTATAAAGAATACTCATCTATTTTAATAATAGCAATTTCCCTTCCATTGCAATAGATTGCTCTTACCTAACCACTGAAGTGATGCAGATCTTGCTATGTTTCCAGTTGTCTATAATAGTCGTAAGAGAAGTATCACAAAATACATTTTTAGAAAAGGGGGGGTCAAATGGCAAGCAAACCCTCTATCTTGCAGTCTTTATATACAAGAAAAACCCTGCTCTACTTTGTATTTCTGTTTTTGGGTGGCTTCATTAATTTCTTCTTCTCTTACCTCATATGTCCCTCATGTCTTCCTACTTTTATTTTTGCTTTCTTGTTCTCTTGAGTTCCCGGCTTTTTCTTTTGTTGCTGCTTCAGATCTCTCAGCTGACGCTGGGATTTTGAAAGCAGAATGCCAAAGGCTCCTAAAGCCACAGAATCTATTATCTGGTTCTCTCAGCACCCAAAGTGCTGGTCTCATAAATTCAAATGGCAGGAAAGTACATACTAATGGAAAGAAGATAATTAGTAGAAGGCTCTGGTTAGATCATTCTTAAAATAACTTCATCAATAAATTCATCAATTGACATTTTTAGGTGATTTCACCCCCTCTGCCTTTCTTCCTCTTACAACTTCTTTTGGGTGGCTTTAGGAATTATACCACAGTGTCCAAAAGCATCTGAATGCTTTTTTTATGGTGTTTCCAGGTACACACAGCATGTAAAGAGTTGTTGCCAAACAAGTGCCCTCTTGGGCTCTGCAAAGTGTCTGTCATTCCTCCTACTGCTCTTAACAGCATTGATTCAGATGGTGAGTATTGCTAATAAGTAGCACTTCTTTCTCTTCCTCTCAGTTGCAGTCACTTCAGCTGGCACTATTAATGCCAGGTTCTGTCAGCTGAAAATTTTGCTTTTGCTCTTGCTGAAACTCCTGACTGGAAGTCATTGCTGAATATGGCAGTGAACTGTTTGCTTTGCTTTTGTGTTCAGTTTATCTCCCTGTAATATCAGTGTTTGCTGAGCTGCAGCTGGTTAAATTTATTGACAATATATATTGCAGGAGCAGTTTGGGAGGGTTGGGGAAACCAAAAATTTTGGCATACTGCTAGGAGATAAGTGTGACATTTGGCAGCATGAAGTGTGGTTCACGCTGGATTCAGGGCTGTGCACATTTGGCATTCACCCAGTGAGTGCCATAAGCACAGGGAAAATATTAGCTGCTTCATAGCTGGGCTGGGGTGTGGCCTGTTGGTTTTTCTCTCCTTCCATCCCCATGGGCAACTTGGCATCTCTTGGCTTTTCCTCTCTTTCCCTTCCCTTTGCCCCAACAGGTTTCTGGAAAGCTACTTGTCCCCCTTCTTGCACAAGCCCTTTGTTGGTCTTTGTCAACTCAAAAAGTGGAGACAACCAAGGCGTAAAATTTCTACGAAGATTCAAACAACTGCTGAATCCAGCCCAGGTCTTTGACCTCATGAATGGAGGACCTCACCTTGGGTAGGCAGATATTCTATGGAAACAAAAATTCCTTGTAAATACCTGGAAAGTACATGGGATTTATTTGATTGAGCTCATTGTCAAATGTAACAGGGAACCTATTCCTCAGAGAAAACTGAACACATGAGGTTTGGAGGGGTTTTCCTCTCTCTGTGTTTAGTGTTATTGATTAGCTAAAACCAAAAACATTGTCAAAAAGGTTATTATGTCCATTCATCAGTAATAGCAGGACAGCTTGAGGCATTCTGAGGGAATTCCAGAAACACTTCCGTGGAAGAAGATCAAGCATGGAAAGCTTGAATCCCTAAGAAAACTTGTCAGCAAACAGTCTTGTAACAGCCATCCTGATGTACTGCTAAGAAGAGTTAACTTCATTTAACTCAAGTGAACAGACAGATGTCATAGATAGCAAATTAATATTGTCAAGATGAGATTTATTGGAAGTAACTTACCTGAGAAGTCTGTGAAACTTCCATCCCTCAAAGACTTTGTGGTGATACTGTGGAAAGATCTCTTATGAGTGCATTTGGTAAAGTTGGTTCTGTCCTAGGATCTAAGTTACACTTCAGACTTTTTACCAAATTATGCTAGAATATCTGTGGATATAAAAAAAAGTGAGTGCTGTGAAATAAATTTCTTTTGTGTATTTCTGCAGCTCTCACTTAAAAAAAAAGTTTGGTCTTTAGTTTGCCCACTTCCAAATGTTTTTCTGTTGCATCAGATTTGAGTAACTTTTGTCATTAATTGGTGTTCCTTATAATACGAGCCAACACAAGATGAATTTCCCTCATCTTTTCCTAACAGTGACTCCAAGTCTTTGACTAGATCTGTGGATGCAGGGGGCTAAGTCTGGGAGTGTCCATTCCTGGATGAGTGATCATTAGGTTCTGCTCTCCTGAGAACTGTTGTGGTTCTTTGCCATAGCATATTGCAAAATGCTGACATTTAAAACTGCAGTGTCCTGTCCAGGGGATTTGTTTGGCTGAAAAATTATTTACAATAAAGACTTGTAAAATTAAGTGCTTTTCTTGTTCTCCTCCCCAGCTGGACTGACTGTCATGAGGAATTTTGCTTTTAAGCAGGAATGGAAGGGAGGGAATCAATTACCTTCTCGAGCTGTGGTGCACACTTCTAAAACAGCTGCTCTTACATATTCGCTTAAAAGGGAAGTGATGGTACAGGGTAAAGGCTGCTTCTTGATAATTTGAATATTTTCAGCTGATGCTAGTCAGACTTGTACCATAAGATGTTGTCATTTCTGGTAGTCATCTTTTGTGTGTCAGCAACGTTTGATAAAATAAGGATTTTCATGTACTACAGCAAATTCTATTTAGGTAATAATAGTGAAAAACATACATACAAAGCCAAAATAAAAGCAGGTAGTAGATCTCAAAGCACAGTTTCAAACAGGAAAGGTTGTTTTTATTATTCTGGAAAGGGTGAATGGAGAAATTCACACTGATGAGCTGTTTGCCTGCCTGCGAGACAGACAAGACAACAGAGCAGTGATTTATGTTGCTTTCCCAGAAGGACTAAAGCTTATGATGCTTTACATCCTCTTGCAGTTGTCTCCTGGCTGATTGACTGTATGAAGATCCCCCTCTTGAAGCTTTGCTTTAATTTGTGTGGCCATGAGTACAAAGGCTGTGGCATCAGAGCAGTTAGAACAGTGACGAATAACTAGTGTTAGGCTGGATGAAGGAGTTAATTCAATGGATAATCAGCTATCACATGCTTGTCTCCTCTTCTGTACAGACAAAAGTGCCCTGCTTTAGTAGACGACTATGTCTTGGGAGATATTTCTATAGTGAATAGCTATTATAAGTTGCTTAGCTGTATTTATAATCCCTTAATTATAACCATTTTAATTCATCTGTAATCTGGCAGTAGTAACCCGTATTCATTGCGAAATCAGTGCCTACTTTAAGCAAAGCTGCCATGTTTATTACCTAGATTGGAATTATCATTTCTTACTGTAACAGCTGATTGTTTTTCCCTCTTCCTTTTTTCTTTGTCTTCTCTTTAGTTTACGCTTATTCCAGAAATTTGACACTTTCCGGATTCTAGTTTGTGGTGGGGATGGAAGTGTTGGCTGGGTTCTCTCTGAAATTGATAGCCTCAACCTTCACAAGCAGGTACCTGCCCCAAGAGCTTGGTTGGATGAAGGAATGAAGTAACAACAGCATGGGCTGAAAAGGACTTTCCTTGGTCATGCAGATGTCATTTGCCCCAGGACTGAAGCTGCTGAAAGCTTACTGTAGCAGTGCTCTTGCACTAGTTTTCTGCAAGAAATGAATCCAGTAATCGATGAATTATTTACTCCTGTCTCCAGTGTTCCTTCACAAGATCCAGCTTTTGGTGTAGCTCTGAGTACTCCTGCTCTATCGCCAGCAGAGACATGCTCTGAAAGAGCTGTGGTTAGAAAACTTGGGAGTTCCACATGGGTTATGCTCTGTTCCCTTTAATTCTCGTGGTGTAGTATCTGAGTCTTAGAGATAGGCAGAAACTTCACTGGGGTAGAGGTATCATACAGTGTTTTGCCTGGGAGCTGTCTGTGCTAATTTTACAGAAACACAATGGCACCACCTGATGGCTAAATATAAACCTCTAGGAGGTTTACGATACTGAAGTGCTTCTTGAGATGGTAGCTGTAAAATGCTCCTCTCAATTCACAACCAAAAGTAGAGGAAATTTTTCCTTAATTGTATGCTCTTCTAGCTGTTTTCCCCATCCAGTTATTTTCTCCCACCCTGGGATTAGCTGTTTCCCAGTGACTGGTGTGTGAAGGACTCAGTCATGTTACTCATGGCTTTTCCCGGCTTATGTTTTGCCATTTGAATATCACTTTTATTTTCCTTTTCTCTAATGCAGTGCCAGCTGGGAGTGCTGCCCTTGGGAACAGGGAATGACCTTGCCCGTGTTTTAGGCTGGGGTTCTGCTTGTGATGATGATACCCAGCTCCCACAGATCCTGGAGAAGCTGGAGAGGGCCAGTACCAAAATGCTGGACAGGTGGGTAACCATCACTGACATCATCTGGTCCTCAAGAGTTGTGTGAAAATATCCTTCCAGGAGAACAGGGCAGTCCTGACTCTGCCAAGCTTCTGGACCTCTTACTAATGCCAGATAACATTTTGTCATTGATAATCTACTGTAACCCTCTAACAACAGAAAGTTGTCTGGCGTTCCATGTCGCTGCTGCAGAACAGTAAGAAGTGAAATTATCTGATGTCCAGTGTCCTCTCTTCTGTCCAAGAGCCCTCATCAATTGAATTTGTCAGCCTTTGTACTAGTTTGAAAACAAACTTATGTTGTAATCTAAGACAGCCTTAAAGTCATTACTTTTTTTCTTGAGCGATTTCTTCTTGGTAAGTCTGAACCAATTTATCTTGAGCTTGGCTTAGAAATGAAAGCCAAATGCAGAAGTGGATGTCTGCCCTTAGTATTGATACCTCCAGTATATATCTTTGTACATTTAGAGCTGTTTCATGTCTTTAGAGTTGCATCTTTGCATCTTTTACGTTGAATCGAGTAATGCCCATGGAATTTTTGTGGAGAGGGAAGAAGTACAGAGATGTTCCCTGTGCTGTAGAATACTTGTTCATAGTGTTATCCTTCCTTCTTCCCCAGTTCAGCCCTTTTGTATTTCCATTGCCGCTCTGTGGCTTCTTTATATCAGTGATGGCCCCCCAAAGTGCAGTTTGTTCTGCTTTGAGGTTCTAACATGCTACGTTTGGATAACAGAGGAAACCATCTGCATTGTAGTGACAAGTATGATTTTTGACAGGTGGAGCATCATGGTGTATGAAACCAAACTCCCTCGCCAGGCCTCCACTTCCACAGTCACTGAAGATTTCTGTGAGGATTCAGAGGTACCTCTCAGGATGCAGAGGGCAGGGGACTGGAGCACCAGCCTTAGAGCACACAAGATAGGAGGCAGTGGCTGAGCTCCAGTGGAGCAGACCTGAGCCATGGGTGTAGCCAGAGCTGCAGAGATCTGGGGCTTTAAGTCAATGAAGTATTATGGAGAGGGATATTATGGAGAAGGATATTATGAAGTATTATGGAGGTTGGGTTACCAGAGTCAACAACCATAATGAGGTATGAGGAGAAGATACTTTGGAATGGCACGGAAAGGAAATTACTGCCTTTTATTTGCTTCATGGCATCAAGTTGTTGAAATAGTGGCAAGCTGCATAGCAGTCTCGAAAAACCCCAGTGCTTTTAGATTTGCAGTTGATCAGAGACTCTAAGAACTGCATTGCTGATGATTTTTAGGTTCAGAATTAGTTTCTTCATCAGGTTCAGGTCTTCAGTGAGTAACAGAGCCCTGGACTGTGGAACATTCTCAGGGCAGAAAGAATCTGTAGAGTGAGAGGTACTCTCCAAGGAGCCAGGATTTCACAGGGTATGTTGTGATGTTGGGAAGCAGCACCCCAGTGGCTTCTTTTTGACTGTCAACAGGTGCAGAAGATTCTCTGCTATGAAGATTCTGTGGCTGCTCATTTGTCCAAAATTTTGACTTCTGACCAACACTCAGTGGTAATCTCCTCAGCCAAGTGAGTACTTAGAGGACAACTGCTCTAAATTGCACTGTGAAAATCCTGCGACAATCCTTGTGTGATTTTGTTTTCCTCCCTTGTCTAGAGTGCTTTGTGAGACAGTGAAGGATTTTGTGGCTCGAGTAGGGAAAGCCTATGAGAAGGCAACAGAAAGCTCAGAGGAGTCAGAGGTCATGGCCAGGAAGGTAAAATTTGAAAAAATGTTTGGGTTTCTACTTCTGAAGTGAAAAACTGCTCTATTTTCAGAGAACTAGGACAGCAGCAGTTCAGTTAGCACTAAAAGAATGAGCTACCCAGGCAACTGTTAGTTCTACTTAAATGTCATTTTTCTTCATGTAGTGCTCTGTCCTGAAGGAGAAGCTGGACTCATTGCTGAAGACACTGAATGATGAATCTCAAGCGTCTTCCTCTCTGCCCAACCCTCCTCCCACCATTGCAGAGGAGATGGAGGATGGGGATGGGTCGGGCAGTGCTGGTGACTCTTCAAGTGAGCGCTCAGTGGGCTCGGCATGCACTGCACGGCCCCAGATATTCCGTCCCCGAGAGCAGCTCATGCTGAGAGCCAACAGCTTGAAAAAAGCCATTCGCCAGATAATAGAGCATGCAGAGAAAGGTAACCCATCAGGAGTCCTGTTTATCGCTTCCTACGGCCTCTTAAGAAGTATAGATTTCCTTTATTCTGGGGGACAGCAGGCTTCTTTATTGAAAGCAGCTTTCCTGAGCTAGAGAAGCTATTCAGTAAGCCTGGCCGTTCAGTTTCAGTGTCATCTCTGCCAGGCCTATCTTTTGGAAACATTGCTTGGTAAATGAGTCTAAAGTTCAAGGTGTGTTCTCTTCCAGCAGGGTGGTTTAGGAAGTTCCTACCCTCCCACACTGTTAATTTGCATTTCCTGTCTGTCCCCACCCATACCACAATTGTGTCAGTGCAGCTCTTTGTGTGACCTTGCTGTAAAACAGATCTGAAAATACTTGGGAAGAAAGGATTTGAAGTATTTTAACTTGAATTGTTTCAATCTCTTAATAGCAGAACACAGCAAAACATTGCTGTGGTACAACTGCAGGAGAGGGCAGGAACTTCTTAAATGAGCTTTGTCCCTGAGAAAACCTTATAATACTGCACCTTGGTGCAAGTCAGTTCTGTTCTGACATTAACTTCTTAGGCAGTTTACCCTCTTCTCCACATCTTGACCCTTGTCTCTCTCCAGGCACACACCTCCAATGCTCCAAGTTTCCTTTCCTTTGAAAAGCATCAGTCTCCAGGTGTTAGTCATAAAGTCAGGGGTTAGCTGAGACCAAAGGAAGTGCTTAACAGATTGGTACTGGAGATAAAAGCATTGAAGTTGCAGATGTAATATCCATGCACACCCAGGTGTGCACTATGAACAACTGTGTAGTGAGTTACAAATCATTGCAACGTTGCTTGGATTTCCAGTACTGCAGCATTGTATACAACCTTTGCTGAAGGTGGATAGTGGAAGTCCAGCAAACAGCCTGCTTCTCGTGAAGTACGAGGCCTTGACCTCACTGCTCCCTCACTTTGCTGCTTACCTTAGGCCAGTTTAATGTTTGTGGAGTTCTTTTGGAGCCCAAGCAATTTGCTTAATTCAGCCAGAAGTGTTTCTGTTTCTGCTGCGCGAGTGGGTTGGATTGCCTCATGGGCAGTTCTGATGAACTACAGGGTCAGCACAAGGGATCAGAAGAGACTGGAAGAAGGGGGTGAGCTGTGCAGGCAGTGAGCTGGTAGAGCAGCTGAGGGCATTCAGAGCTGTGCCCTGGCAGAGGCTGCTGTGGAGGAAAAGACCTGTTGATTGCATGCAAAGGAAGTTTTGATTTCTTTAGGCAGCATGCTAGCGTTTAAATCTTACCAGCTCTTGAGCAAAATCCAGTTATATTTACAAATACAGATGTATTTGTTCAACTTTTCCAAACTGTTTTTCTTCTTCCAAAGTGTGCAACCTGATTCTTTCCTCCGTTTGTATTGGTTTTTACTGATTGCTATTTTCTTCCTTCTCGATTATATGTGTCTAAGTTCCCTTTTCAAGTGGCTTACATTATTGCGCTGCTACAGATTAAACAAACAGGAAATTCATTAATCATTTCATGTCTGTCTGGTTAGAATTCCTGGCAATACCTAAATGCGAATAAATGGAAGCCCATCACCTCTAGCACAGTTTATATCTCAGGATGCCTGAGTACCTGTGGCATTAAAAATAGATACTTCTGTTTAGAGCCTCACTGCTAAAGAGCTCAGCAAAGTAAACAAGGAGGCTAAGCCAGCCTGGTTCCAAAAGCTCTCTAGAGCAGAGCTGAGACAAATGATAAAGGAAGGCTTTGTGTTATTCCTGTTCTTTCCTTTAAGGAATTGGGACATTTAGAGTTGCATCCTGTTGTTATTTACATGAGTGGGAGGTATTCCTTGCCAGAAGAACTGTGAGGCACTCACCTACTTTATCTCTCCATACAGCTGTAGATGAGCAGAACGCCCAGACCCAGGAGCAAGAGGGCTTCCTCCTCAGTCTCTCAGCCTCTGAGGAGGGCAAGGAGCTGAGAAACGAGGATAAGATTTCCATGCAGTCATCGCACAGCAGCAGCTATGGAGTGTCCAAAGGGAGGAGCCATAGGAAAGGTACTGCTCTGGGGTTGCCACCATGCAGGTCTTGCCTGTGGGTTACAATTCTATTAGTTGTAAAAAGGGAAGCAGGTGTTATTTGTATTACCTTCTGTGTTCTGTTCTTCTCAAATGTTTGCATGATTCCTCTTCAGACCTTACACATTTCTATGTTCTAGCCTGTGCATTATACACCCAATTTTTTGCTACATCTCTCATGGCTGGTCCATGATCTTAGCATATGAAGCCTAGGATTCAGAATTTTTTTTGCATCTTAGCCAGTAATCTGGGTTCTCTTTGCTTTCAGTGCTTGGACAAGGACAGTCTTGAGCATTTTTCATGTCATCTTTTGCAGATGACAGGGAACAGCAGCCAGTTTGCTTTAGTAACTGTGTTATGTGAGTAATTTGTTAGAGATCCCTGATCACTGCAGATACATTTGGAACTTCCCCGAGTGTTGATTCAGAGCCAAATACCCTGTCTGTTGTGCTGCTGGCTCCAGCTTTTTCTCATCTCCATTTCTAATATTTTTCATGTGTCATTTTGGTACTTCCAATCTGTGAGGTTTTCCAGCAGCACATATGTGACGTCTCTGTCTCTTAATGACTGGTTCTGTCAATTCTTTGTTTTCTGGAGGCTAAAGTGTTTTGCTGTTGAGTGATTCCTAACCCAGTCTTGCTGCTTGGATTGTGCTGGTCTGAATCACAGCATTATGTTTGTCAATAGCCAAGTTTGTGTTGTGTTTTACAGCCTCCAAGTCTCCTTGCGAAAGACTAATAAACAAAGGAAGTTTGTCGCTGGGCAGCTCTGCATCCCTTCCTCCCCAGACAGGAAGCCGGGACAACTTGCCAATGCTGAACACAAAAATCCTCTACCCAAGTAAGTGTAACACCCACCGCTTCCCACCGAGGCAGCCAACTGGAGCATGGGTGACTGCAGCACAGGCTAGTCCCCATGTGAAAACATGAAATTGTCCTGCCAGATGCCCTTTCATAGAGGGTCGACCGTGAGAGAAATCCCTTTGTGGATAACTGCAAGCGGAGGCTTGGAATGAACTGTAGTAGTTTCCAGTTTGTAGCTAAGACTTAGACACAGATTTTTATTAATGCCATGAAGTGGCAGAATTTAGATGTCAATTGCGAGGGGATACTGATTTCAGAGTAACCATGAGTAGGGGGAGATGATGCTGTTGAGAAAGGTTTCTGAAGAGTGGCAGCCATAGGTTGGGAGCAGCAGTCCCTTTATGTGAAGGCTGACGTGACTGGAAGTGCACAGACCCAGCAGAATTACCACCTCCCACATGATGAGCAGCAACTTCTCCCCATCACTCTGGCGGTATCTTTCCATCTCTTCCCCCAAATTACTTGTTCAAATTGCTCCTTTTGGAAGCAGGTAATTTCCTTTCTCTCTGACAAACCTACTATTTGTGGGTCACCAGTTAATAATTTAAGGAGCAGGAGACAGTAATTCCTGAACAACTTGGGTCGTAGCTTCAGTCATGCTCCTTTCTCTCTATTCACTGTAGCAGGGATATTGCATGTCTCACCCTGGAACAAAAACGGTGCTTCAAAGAGTACGCTCCTATTTCCCTTTTCCATGTTTCTGTACAGCTGTGCTGCTAGCCTTAGGCAGTACACTATCAGTCAGAAACCCTGCAGGCAGCCCCAGAAACCCTTCTCCTTGTCGAAAGAACTAACCTCTGGAGGGAAAGAAAGCACTAATGCTATTTGCTTTCTTCATGAATGACAGGGAAGAATGTATCAACTCTTGTTATCTTGTTTTTGAGGCTGAAGTTACATGATTTCTGCTTATTATTAGTCATGCTCTTCTCCATGGTCAATTTTCCTATAGATATCCGTGCTGGCATGTCAGGTTCTTTGCCCGGGAGCTCTGTCATCAGCCGATTGTTGATCCATGCTGATCCCTTTAACTCCGAGCCTGAAAATCTGTGAGTATGCTTAGGAGCTTGAAGGGAGGGAGTGGGCATTTGCAAACGGACCTCAGCAGAGAGGGGGATTAGTTTATGGACCAAAGTAATGGACTGCAGCAGCCTGGAGTTACGTAAATGGATCCATATACTGGATTCTAGGGCTTAAGGATCAGCTTATGGAGTTACACATGCAGTGACACATCTGACACAGTTGGGCTTGGTGGTCTTTTCCAACCTAAATGATTCTGTGATTCTGTGTGAGATACACACCAAATGGTACCGAGACTTATGAGTGGAAGTTTTGTTTTTCTGTTTGGCAGTGAATGTTACACAGAGAAGTGTGTCATGAATAATTACTTTGGAATTGGACTGGATGCAAAGATTTCTTTGGACTTCAACAACAAACGTGATGAGCACCCAGAGAAATGCAGGTGGGTTTGGTTTTAAATGACCTTTGGATTGATGCCAAAAGTGACTAAACCACTTCATGCTTCTGTGTGGTTTTGAAGCTGATTGTGTACAATGTCCTGAATAAGTCTATTGGCTACATAATGCTCCTTCAAGGCTTGAAACCATGATAGAAGAGATAAGTTACTGATTTATTACTGATTCATTATGCTACAAGGTATTTAAGTAGCTACTTTGGTGCAGATTTAGCACATTCGTTCTGTTTATATCATCTCACTCACGAATTTTTCTCCTGGGCTTTCTATTTAGCTATGAGAGAAGCACATCTCAATTCTAAATGCCACAGAAGTGGGTTTTGGCATTGATCCTGACTCAGTACAAACCACAGGTTTGGCCTTTTGAATACCTGAGCAACTACGGGATGCTTTGTGCAGCCTGGGATTGTCTACATTTGCTGTATATCAGCTAATACAGCCGAGCACTGTTGATGTCCTGGTGTATGAGATAGACAAGTTCTGTGCCAGGGCGGTCTGTGTATGTTTCTGGTAGTGTCTGTTAATCATGCTCTATTCCTACCTATTTAAAGAGAAGTAGTTTCCAAGCACAAACAGCGACCACTTGGAGTGCTTGACTCTTTTAGAAGCAAAGCACCTTTGTGTTTTAGGATGTAGCGGGTACCATTTCAGTATAAAATTTTTATTCCTTCTTAGTGAAAGAGTACATGTCTGTATTGACTTACTCTCTTTTTATTTACCTCCTTAGAAGTCGTACTAAGAACATGATGTGGTACGGAGTATTGGGAACCAAGGAGCTGCTGCACAGAACATATAAAAACCTGGAACAGAAGGTCTTGCTGGAGGTGAGGAATTAGCATGTTCTTCTGTTTGTAAGACTTGGATGTCTAATTCCATCTCCTTCAGGCACTGTGACTTTGGCATGGTGATTTGACTTGGTGGCATTTGCCTGCCTGAAACAATGTACTTGCTATATGTCACTCTGAGCTAACTGAAAATGGCTTTTCCTAGTTCTGGAGCATAACTTGTATTCTCAGCCCATGAGGGAAGAAGTATCATCTTTCTGGAAAGTATTTGCTGCTCTCAGCGCAGTGTTCAGCATGAATAAGATTGTTATGTTCCATGTGGTATCTCACATGAACACATAATTTTAGATGGTGGGTGCAGTGGAAAGCTCTGAATTTAACTGTGCTATAATGTGCATCCAACTGGAAAAGAAATATTTTTGTATAGGTCATGTACAGCATAAACAGGTAACTTGCAGGAGGAGACGTTCATCACATGGACGTTTCAGGAGTTTTATTCCCCTTTCTTTAGGAATAAATCAAGAGGCTTTGCCAAGCCTCTCATGTGTGCCCTGTTCCTGTTAGAGGAAAAGAAGCAACAGTATCTCTCTAAAATCTGTCTGCCAGAAGATGTGTGGCTCATGAGGCTTGAGTGGATACCATCTACTCTTCTAGGCCAAGAATGAACAGGAAGAAACCTGAATTAATGTATTACTAAGATGGTGCCAGCTGTTTTCTGTTCACAGAGCATGTGCTCTGGCAGGAGGGTCTCTGTCCTGCTGGGCTGAGAGTAGTGTTGTGTTCATTTCTGTGCAGTGCGATGGGAGGCCAATCCCTCTGCCCAGTCTCCAGGGGATTGCTGTACTCAACATTCCCAGCTATGCAGGAGGCACCAATTTTTGGGGGGGAACCAAGGAAGATGATGTGAGTATTCTCTAAGACCATCCCAGAAATGTTTCCACTTACTGTTGCTTTTGAGGTCACAGCCCCTGAAAATAGTGCTTGGAAGAAGAGGGCAAGAGGCCTGTCTGCATTCACTCTCTGTGGGAAGTGGCTGAGATACTGAAATCCAACCTTGAGCAGCTTTCATACCCAGGCAGTCTGTAATGATTCAGAAAAAGCATCACCAGAGCATTTGGACCTGCAGAAAGTTTTTTAGGTTGACCTTGTCCCCACAGAGAAGTAAAGAGAAGTAAAGCCCCTTGATGGCAAAGGCAGCTAGATTCACTCAGAAACATTGTATTTTTTGGAAACGGAGTGCCTACTGTCAAAAGAATGATTATTACCTTGTGGCCTACAGCCTTCATGTCTGCATAATACTTTAGCCATTGGAAGCTTCCTTTTTCTTTCTCCTCGCTTATTCCAGATCTTCACCTTCTAGCCTTGTTGTTAATTTTATACAGACTAAAGAGCACAATTGAAAGCCAACCCCCAGGTCAGCACCGATAGGGGGTAAAGGAAATCTCTCCAACACAGCTGTGCCTCAGCCGAATTCTCTCTCCCTTGTGTGGCAGACATTTACAGCCCCTTCCTTCGATGACAAGATTTTGGAAGTGGTAGCCGTGTTTGGTAGCATGCAGATGGCAGTGTCACGTGTGATAAACCTGCAGCATCACCGGATTGCACAGGTATCAGCTGCTTTTGTGAGCTCTTCCTGCCTGCCCTCTCTCCAGCTGGTGACTTTGTAAAGCCCTTCTTTCTGCTCTCTGGTCCATGGAAAAAGCATCCACCAGGATGCAGCAAATGGACATGCTCAGGGGCAAGTTGAGTATGGAACTGTTTGCTAGCATTCGTTGTAGTAGGAGTTAGACCAACAATTCAAATACAGATTAGTCTGAAGACACAGCAGGTGTTCCCCACTGCTCAAGGGTGAGGTGTGCTCTGCTGCCCAGATGTGTGTGCCTCAAGTAGCACCAAAGCTACAGCACCTGGGGAGGGGCTTTGGAAAGACAGAGAATGGCTTATGCTTTTGGAAAATCAACATTTTAGAGCTTTTCTGACCCAGTCACTCCTTGCAGTGCCGCACAGTAAAGATAGCAATCCTTGGAGAAGAGGGAGTTCCCGTACAAGTGGATGGAGAAGCCTGGATCCAGCCTCCTGGTTACATTTGGATTGTTCATAAGAACAGGGCACAGACCCTCACCCGAGACAGGGTAAGAGCATCCTGAATGCCCTATGCAGTACACACGTGTTTCGATGTCCCATATTTCTGGAGACCGTGGCAAGGGCCACACGTGAACGTCATCTTTGTGAATGCAAGAAGCATATTTTATTACACACCATAAACCTTTTGGGAAAGAATGTGATTAAACTTGCATTCACCACTTGGGAAATGGCATAAATAAGGTTGTTTGTGCAAGCTTATTTTACTTCCTTTTCTAGGTGCCTTGTGACAGTGTTTCTTAACACGCTTGCATGCTGTTTTTCCCACAGGATGCCTGCCTCGCCAAGTGCTGTGGATTGTCTAGATTCAGACGGTCAATGTTTTAATTTCTCATTATTGTTCAGTATGTGGCTTATACCGCATTGACATGTAAAGCAGCATCTTATGCCTTGTTCAGAAGTCTGTGTCGGTGTCGTCTCATAATTTTCAAATATATCTGATGAGTACCAGCAGATAAGGAAGCCTCCTTGCTCTTTTGCTGTATGATTGAGCAGTGGTAAGACAAAGGAAAGGATAAAGATCTTGCTGTGGCACAGACAGGCTTTATGAGTCCTCCTGACTCTGTGACTGTCCATGCATAAACAGTTCAGTTGGTAGCAGCTCTTCATACTTTCTAGCATAACACCCCTTTACCCAGCTTCCAGAGCAAATCAAAGTCCTCTGCAAAGGACTCACCTGCTGAATCACAAGAAGAAGGAGTACAACAAAGGGAGAAAGGGAAAGCAGCCTGATGCAGGCCTGAGGCACATTGCCTGGCAGGGAGTTACGAAGATGACAGTGTGAAAAGAAAGCAAAGGTGGGCATACAAAGCCCCCATCGTGGTATGACAGGGCACCGGAGACCTCTTAGCTGGAAGAGCGGTGGGTGTTGATCGTAGAACCACAGAATGGTTTGGGTTGGAAGGGACTTTAAAGGTCATCTAGTCCAAGCCCCTGCCTTGGGGAGGGACACCTTCCACTACACCAGGTTGCTTAAAGCCCCATCCAGGCTGTGGTCTAAATGTCGCCAGAGATGGGGCATCCACCATTTACTTCTCTGGGCAACCTATGCCAGTGTTTCATCCATGTCATCGTATAAAATCCTTCTTTGTATCTAGCTGAATCTGTCTTCTTTTGAGTTCAAAGTGTGTCCTGTCAGCTCTGATGTGAATGTTGTGGAGAGGAGGCAGGAATAGTACACACTATCTTTTGTGAAGAGTAAGGGAGCTTCTGCAGCATCACACTGACACTTGGAGGGAGAGTGACTGAAGGAGATAGTACAGAGAGCAAGAGAGAACAGGATTGCTGCTGTAAAGGTAAAGGGAGGGAAAAAAGGAGAGGCAGCCTATTTGTGGACATGGTGGGAAAGGTGGCATGAAGCACAAGAGATGGAGAGGACAAAGTAGTCCCTTGTGAGCATGCTATGTGTTGGGCCATCAGAAGCCATAGCTGTGATTGTGCCAGCCCATTCCTAATTGCCTGCCAACTTGGTTTTGCAGTCATGGAATTGCCACTGAGGAAGAGGTTCCAGTTTTGCAGTTGCACACTCAACTTTGTCTCAACTTATCCTTGTTTTTCCTGCTGTCCTTTTGATGGTCATTGCATGCCCCTTCTTTCACAGAGCAAACCTGTCCTATTCAGTTGAAGTAGGGTCCTTCCTTCATGCATGTGACCCTGTACCTTTGGTAACATTTTTCAAATGTGATTTGGGATCTGTAGTTTCCTAAACTGAAGATGGAAAATCTCAAATTCCCTTATTTGGCCTCATCTGGACCACTGAAGAGTCATCAGCAAGAGTGAGATCAGCAGGTAGTTTGCACTGAACTGACAGAGCCTGGTTTTCCAGTATGAGGGGCAGTAGGGGAAGGGAATGCTCTACCACAGGGCTCCATAGTTTTCGTTCTCACCATATTCAGTATTGATCCTTCTACATTGGATCTGTTTTGCTTCTTCCCACACCACTAGCTGCTGCCCACAGGAATATCAATAAGGTTGCAAATGGGACAGGTCCTAGCTCTGAGTTCAGCTACTTGGCCCACAAGTTCCTAGGGAAGCCCAGTTTACTTCCAGATGAAGAGGAGCCTTTAACATTTTTAATTTCAAGCTCTGAAGTGTCACAGTAATACTGAAGTGTAAAGGTGATACAGCTGCTCAAAGAAAAGGCTGCCACCAGTAGGGAATTTGTTAGTCTGGCCCTCAGAATTGGCCCAGTAATTTTGACTAAAACTATGCTTAAGCAAAAAATCAGCCAAGGCAAGCATGTGGCTTGGAAAACTTCATCCCAGCCAGTTAGTTAGCAAAGTTATAAGCGACTTAACTATTGGGCCCTGCAGTGAAAAGTGCCTGTACCAGATCTACATGTTTTGCAGGCATAGGCACAGTCACTGGGTTTTTGTAGGAGCTTTACAAGGTACCTTATAGTTTGCTTGCTGTGTTTTTAGGCATTTGAGAGCACCTTGAAGTCTTGGGAGGACAAACAGAAGTGTGAGTTGTCACGACCCTCCTCTTTCTCTCTGCAACCAGAGATCATGTCTGAAGAAGAATCCACCCAGATCATCCAGTTTGGTCAAGCTGCAGGTGCTCTGATCCACAGGTGTGACTCAACTTGCTTTTGGTGAATAGAGCCTCCTTTAGGGCCTGAAGTTCTTGTCCTGCTTCCTGTTTCTGGAGATGTTCCTGTTCAGTCTTACCTGCTGCATTGCTGGTCCATGTCACTGGGAGTAGCATCATTCATTGTTTAGTGTCTCAGCTGAACGAGGACTGAAGCTGGATAAACTTTCGTAGGCCATTCTGAACAAAAAATGTTTCTTTCATGAGCAAACATGGATCCTTTAATCCTGAAAGAGCCTGTTACCTTTGAATATAAATTAATTTTTTCAGAAAATAAACAACAGCCTCTCAAGGAGCTCAGATGACAACCTGGGTTCTTGTAACCCTGATGCCCAGCAGAAATTTTTTGTACAACACCCAGAACGTATGCTTACCTGCTCATCCTTTTTAGTCAGGCATTCCTTTGGGCTTCTGAGAGAAGATTCCTAGTCATTAGAGAAGGCTGCTGTAAGTGCAGCTGCCTTTCATATCACTCTGGTCATACTAAATGTCTGAGTTGTATTCAAATTGATCCCAGTTTGTGTGCAGAATTGAACATGTTGTGCCTGTGAGAGCTGCGTTTCCTTGCCTGTGCATGCTTAGTGTAGCAGGAGAACTGCCCTGCTTTGCCAGAGGCTGTGCCCCTGCCATGATCCCAGCTTGTCACTCGGATGGGTGTTAAAATGGGATACCCAGTTAGGAGAGATCTCCTGCTTTGAGCATATGCTGATGCAGTCTGTAATTCTCTCTTTAGCATTCGGGAAGTAGCTCAGTCCTATCAGGACATGGAACAGGAGCTTGCCCATGCTGTCAATGCCAGCTCCAAGTCTATGGACAAAGTCTACGCTAAATCCAAGTCTACAGAGGTACTGCACTCACTTGGCATCTCCCATTTTGTCCTTGCTTCATAGCTCTTGGTTTTCCATTCTGATTGACCAAAAGTAGGCATTACTAGTCTAAGACTTCTTCCTTTTGACTGCTCAGACCTCTGCACTTCCAAGCTTAACTTGTGCCTGAATTGCTTCCCTGTAGGGTCTGAACTGCAGCCTTGTTGTAGAGATGGTGAATAATGTCAAAGCCCTGCACAATGAGACAGAGCTGCTGCTGGCAGGCAAGATGGCACTGGTAAGGAGCACAAAGCACGAGGAAAAAGCAGCCTTTCACTTCCTCCCCTCTCCTCCTATTGCCGTGGCCTAGCATTTGGCTGGTCTTGGACTTTGTAAGTCAGTTTAGATGTTATCATCCAGGAATCTTTTGCTACATGGGCATGCTGTGGAGCTTGGAGCTCAGAAAGTACAAGAACTGTTACCTTGGTCTGGGCAGAGTGCCTGCTGTGCACTTCCTTTCAAAAGGAGGAACTACTTTGTTAGCTAGGAATTTCAAGGCAAGGGCCTGGCTGTGTGTTCTACCATGAGGCTTTTAACTCTGCCTTCCTTCTATTCCTGATCCAGCAATTAGATCCTCCGCAGAAGGAGCAGCTCCAGGCAGCCCTGGCAGACATGGACCTCCAGCTGAGGAAACTGGCAGACATCCCTTGGCTGTGGCAGCTTATGGAGCCCTGTGATGAGGAGGTGAGGAGGACCAAGGCTATTTTTCCCTACCTGTTCTCTTTTTCCTTAGTTGGCTGTGTGTGTTTGACTTCCTGTTACTATATGACTGATGTGAGAAAAAATTAAGAAAGAAACTTGACTCCCTAGGGCTAAAAAAAGTAATTTCATGCTAAGACTCCTTGCCTAACAGGGGATCAACTTTCTCTGCTTCCTTTTCTGTCTTGATCAGAATGAGTTCAGGATTTTTTTTTTCCTTTCTTACAAGGTCATGGAGCTGAGCTTGACAGTGCTTGTTGCTCCTAGTCCATTCCAATCAGTTTATGACTGTGTGCTTGATTTTCCCTTTCTGTTCTTGCAGAACCAGATGCTGGATTATTCTAAACGCAGCCGCAGTAGCAAATTCCGCCTGGTGACTAAGTTTAAAAAGGAGAAGAACAACAAAAATAAGGAGACTCACAGTAGCATGGGATTGCCGGGTACCAAATCTACTCATTCGTTGTGTCTTTTTGTCACATCAGTGTGGTCACACCACTAGCTGTTCTCAGTCTGTTTCCTCACACATCCTCTCCTTCTGTTTCACCTGCGTCTGCCTCTTCTTGCAGGTCTAGTCGATCCTTTTCATGTGTCAAAGTGCCTTATTGCTCCCATCTGAGTCATGGTCCCCCTCTACCATGCAAACATTCCTGAGCAGGAACAGGAGGTACCCTCTGAAGAATTCTCCCCTACGCTGTACAGATTTTCAGGGGTATTTCAGAGGGTGCTTAGGGAAGTGAATTGAGGATTTTGACATTTTAAGTATAAAAATTACTGCGGGGCCCAAGTCCTCGTAACTCCGGTCTTTTCACTGTTTGTTCTCTATGATACAGTAAATGATATTTTTCTCATTGATTCACCTTCAGGCTTTAATCAAGTTTCATGTCTAATTGGCTGGGGATCAGCATCACCACAGGTGCTCCCCTGACCTTTAATCCTATTGATCGGTAGATAAAAACTGGCCATGAATCAACAAACTGCCGTTCAAGACACTCTCTTTAAATTGGTCTGGTTGATTTTTGGTTTATGCTCTCCTTATGAAGGCTTTCTTCCAAAATTCAGAAGTATGACCTGTTCTGTTGGCTCTTGGTCCTGTCCTCTGCCATGGAGTTGTGGGTGTAGTCTCCTGTCTGACAGGCTGGTGTTCATTCACTGCCTCCCAGAACTGGGAAATTTTATTAATCTCTTATTTAGAGGCTGTGCAAGAAGGTGGAAGTCTAAACTCTTCCTCTCTCCCTCAGACAAGGGGGAGAGAGGTTGCCGTTTTCTTTACTGAGCACGAGTGGTTGTACATAATAATGTGCAAGCTAATCTGTGCTGTGATTCTCCATCATATATTTTATGAATCTGTTGTTTTGTACACAGAATTTACACAATGAATTTACTCTTCTTAAACATGGGGGTATACTTTAAAATCGTTATCCCATCAAAACAAATAGGCACTTCCTCCTGGCTGTACTGCAGCAGGCCTCTTCTTAAGAGAACATCTCTTACCTTTTTCTCCTCTACCTCCTTCGTTCAAGATTGAAGGTTGTGCTGCCTTCCCCTTAGAGGCTGTGGTCCTGCTTGCCCTCCTCCTCTGGCACTGAGTGCTGTGATGTCCTCATCTCTCCCTGTCTCCTGGGATTCGGGGTACTCAATGTACTCCTGCTTTTCCATCTCCAACAGTTCACCTCTGGGGAACAGAGGAGGTTGCGGCGTGGCTTGAGCACCTCAGTCTTTGTGAGTATAAGGATATCTTCATCCGCCATGACGTCCGGGGCTCTGAGCTCCTGCACCTCGAACGGAGGGACCTCAAGGTACTTTCACGATTGGCTCATGAGAAATAGCCAACTGCATCTGCATGACCTTCTGTGCGGAATGTGCTTGGAAGTGGTTTGCCCGCTGTTCATTCCAGGTGCCTTGGCAAGATGAACGGGTTCACTACAGCCTCATTTTATTTTCTTACCATTTTGGGTCACCTGGTTTTTAATAGCAGGGAAGTAGAAGAGGTGGTTGAGGGACCGGCTGTCCAGTTCTGCCACAGCTTCCTGGACATGTGATACAGTCCAGCATACAGATTTCCAATAGCGTTCTTGAGAGTCTCTGATTTTAATGATGGAAGTTTTTCTCAGCTACTGTACCATCTTTGCTGAAGGTGCTGTAATTGGGAAGATTTGGTTCTTACTGTGCAGTAACTGGACAAGTAGATCATCACACTTCTTTGTTACAAGAAAAAGTGATTGTGCACTTTGATGAGGCTTATGGATGGAGAGAGTCTTTTTTAATAGGGCTTAGCAACCACATTGCACAACTTTTCATCTCCTCACCAGGAGACATTATTTCTGCTGAGAGAAATTGAAAGTGGTGGTTCTTTGCATGTGCAAGAGACTTGTGTCATCATTCTGGTGACTTGCATAGAGCAGGAAAACACTGGTTTTTTGAAGTAGTGTGTGGCATTTGTTCGATGCCCCTTGAATCTTTATTTATCATTTTGACCATCTTGCCATGGTGGGGTTTACTATAACCTGTGTAGCTGACCCCTCTGCATGTCATCCACCTATAGCCTGTGTTTGTTGCATGGTACCCGGTTATCAGATGTGACTGGTTAGTTCTTCCTGCATGTTTTGGCTGCTAGCTTAGGTCCTTGACATCTGTGCACTCTTTCTGTTCTCTCAGCCTTTGACAGCCAAAGCAATTTGTGTTTCTGGCTAACAGTCCACAGTTGTTTCTCTGCATTGCTCTGTGGCCACTCTGCATTCCTTAGTAGCTTTTTGATATGTGGTTTGAGGCTCTGTATATAACCCTGAGGTCTGGAATTTTTCTGGTTGGTTTCCTCCTCTCTTTGTAACTGGCTGACTAGTTTTTAACTGTTGCTTGGCCACCTGGAGTTTCCCTCTGCCTTTCTCTTAATGTAAGGTTTTTTTTTCTTCCAGGACCTGGGTGTGACCAAAGTAGGTCACGTGAAAAGGATACTGCATGGGATCAAGGAGCTGAGCCGGAGTACTCCTGCCAGCGAGGCTTAGCCTCTGTTTTCTCAGCTTGTGTCTACCATTCTCCCTAACTGCACAGCAGTCACCAAAGCAGATGTGCTCACAACTGTCTCTGCTGAACAGCCAACTTTTAGCTGTTCAGAGCTCATATCAACCAAGCATGGTGCTACTTTTTCCCTGTGGGGTATGGCTGTATCCAGTGGAGAGGCGCCTCTTCTGCAGTCAGCAGAGTCTCCTGGAGAGAACTCACTTGCTGTTTGAAGAGCCATGTCCTCCGCTGTGGGAAGTTCTACTTCCAGGGACAGTGCAGGACTCCTGAGAACTGCAACACAGCTACCTTTACTGGATAACTTCATCACAGTAGAATAATTCAGGGCAAAAAATATATTGGCCAGTCTCAGTTCAGGAGCATCTGACAGTCTTTTCAGACCCAAAACTTTCCTGCTCATCTATCTGTCACACCTGTATTTAGCATATTTATGTGGGACAAAGCCTCTCCTTATATCTTACTAATCCCTTTTTAATGCATCTGTAGTTGTGTGCAATTTGCATCTGAAATTGGAAGCCAGTGCAGACTTCTTCCGATGAATATCCAGTGATTCTCACTCACGCCTTTGCAACAAACAGTGTATGTGCTTCAGACAGGGTTTGCCCAGCTGGCAGGGCTTTCTACTGGGCCTGCTCTCCTCTTCCAGCCAGGGGCAATGGTACAACCTTTAGGTTTTCACAAAAAATGTGGTGCCGAGTCACCACAGACAATTGTTCAGAAATTCCTGGCAGTAAGAAAAGAAAATTCTGGAGAGCCAGATGGTTACAGGAGATCAATTCCAACATTCCTTCTTCTGAATTCATCTTTGGTAGACCAGCTAAAAAGGAGAGGAAAGCTAATGAGCTGTTTGGGCTGCACAAGAAGGGAGATACAGGACAACTTGCTTCATCTTGGTGGAGGGAGCAGCATGACCGGCAATGGCCAGGTGTAGCTTCCTGCCTGTTTAGTGCCACTTCTGTGGCCACAAACATGAAAGCTGTTTCTTTACTTCAGCTTGCAGTGTAGGAAACTATTTTTGTCAGAGAATATGGAATTTAAGTCTAGTATTTGTATCTTTTTACCTGGTTTTAGTGGCTTTTCCTGCTTGTTTCTCTTTCTTGTTGCCTTGCTCCTTGACTCCAGGGTAATACAAAAGGTTAGAGTAGCTCAGTTTTTCTGGGCTGTACCCCTAAGAGAGATTCCTTATGCTGTCAAGTACTGGGGCTCCTGTAAGAGCACTGAGAGAAGGAGGATTGTTACCGAGCAAATGAGCATCATAATGAAAACTGGAATATGTTGATAAATTGCCTTTGGTATCAGCAACAGTGGAGCATGGAAAAATTAGTGCCTCTGAATCAGAGTTTCTAGATGGCTGACCCCATTTGGTTGGCTGTTAAAGACCAAGACCAGCGTGCATAGTTATATCACCATCTTTATTACTGCAAAGGGAATTTGGCAACAGTTGGTGCTGTAAAACTTGAGAGACAGCAGAAATTTTTACTTACTCTTTTGTTTTCTGTGTATTTATTTTTTTTATTATTATAGACTGGCACCTTTTCTGTCTGACTATGGCTGCAGACAGAAAAGGCCACATACACAGTGGCATAAAAGATAATTTGCTGGGGACATTATTATTTTTTAACTTGTAAGGATTTTTATCAAATTGATATCACTTCTCTAGTCTAATAACAATCAGTCAGGTCAGTTTGTGTAAAGATTAGTCAGCTTATAAAGGCTCGTTTCAGCTGGGCAAACTCTATTGAATTCTCTAGTATTTCACCAAGGGTTTATTCTGACTCTGCCTGTCTGTTCTAACCAGACACACTCACCCATGTGTCTCCTCTCAGCCTGGTGCGTGACAGGGTTTGCTCATGAGAAGGTAAAAGAAGACTAAATGTGCTTGATCCAGCTAGAAACACGGTATACATATTGTGAGGCCTTAGCAGGAAATATGTCCAGCCTTACCCTGAATGTATTTCTCCTATGTATATGTTGGCAATTGCTTCCATAGCTGTATTTTTTATTTTTCAGTATAGAGCCCCTCTTACTATATCGAATTCCTGAGGTATCAGGTAAGAATCGCAGACATACTGTATTGTCCCACTTGGTTGTTGACGCACAGAGCAGTGTCTGGATTAAAATGAGGAGAAACCTCCTTAGGAGAGCCCCAGGATGCAGCCATCCTCAGTGGTGGTGTGCAGTGACCTCACAGTGTGTGCATCCCACTGCCTATCCCAGAATTGTATGTGGCTGGGACATCCATGTGCCTTCCCAGGAGAGTGCACTGGGCGGGTGAGACAGGTGATAACTCTGGAGAAGGTATGAGATGTGTTTGCTCCTGTATGTAGTGAAGGAGCTGTTCTTGCTGTGAACTTTCCCCAGGCAGCCTCCTGGTTAAAGATGCATAAACAATAAGCACTTACCTTGCATAATCCTTGAGGGATTAAATTCTTGCTTCCATAGAAACAGCTCCTTTCTACTCTTCCTGCCCAGAGCAACAGAGAAATCCAAAGAGTTTTTATGTTCTGGTGTGTTCCTTAATTCCTGCCGTATCTATCAAGACCTGATGGCCATTAGCCATCTTCATGAATGATGAGGCTTGCACAGACCCATCTTCATTTCTTTTGCTTTTATGATCTGTGTGTCAATGCCTTCAGATCTTTTTTGCATATCTATCAAAGGGTTGACAGCCACTGTATTCCTGTCTGTTACTTATCAGAGGCAGGGAGGGAGTTCTGCTTTCTTTTAAGAGCTAGAAAACAGGATCCGCATTTAACCCGAGTGCCTTTGAATATTTATTAAGGTATAGATCTAAAAAACCCCAAAGGGTTGTAGTTCTGTGTGTCTCACTGGGAATAGTGCAGATTTATGTTGGCGAGATTTTTGTGGATAGATGAAGACAATTAGTGTTGAACATCAGTGAGAGCTATCTGCAAAGTAGAGAGCCAGGTAGAACTCCTGGCTACGTTATTCTGAGTTTCTCTTCTGGCATCTGATAATTTTTTGTGGGAGAGAAACTCAGGAAGGACAATTAGTAAAAAATCTGCTGCTTTGCCAAAAAGAGACTGTCCAGGAACACCAGCCTGAGAGAAGCTTGAACTGCACATATCCCACAGGTGTTTAGTCCCTGAAAAAATGCTACTCCTGTGAAAGCCTTGCAGCACCTTCCGTTCACATCCCTCACCCCTGGCAGTGGCTGCAGTGAGCTGGGCACAGGGTTTCTTCTGCTTGGTAGAGGCTTCAGTCCTTTCTCTCACATTCTGGCGTTGTCCTGGATATTTAATGACAGATTCTCGGGAATGATGGTTGGGACTAAGTGAGATTGCATGCAGTGGAGACTGGAGGAGGTTTGACTGTTGGCAGTGCCCTGCCCTGGGCTGCACTTGGGAGGGCTGGTACAGCCTCTCTGTTGTAGCTTGTGGGATGCCGGCAGGAGCCGGCACAGCGGACAAGGGGAGCTGTGCCACTGGGTGCCTGGAGGTGCTGGCCTGGCACCTGGGAGCCTCCAGCTCTGCCAAGGCCTTCAGTGCCAGTGCTGTGACTGCTTCCGCACCCAAAGAAAAAGAAAAGTACGGAAAGCTTCATTAATTGTTTTAATGTTATTTAAAATGTGCATAATAGTGATGTGATTTATAAAACAGACTGTTTACAAGATACATTTTGTATCTTAAGATGTGTGTACTGTAAAAAAATAATGAAAAAATGAAAAATGATGGTTTTCTACAACTGTCAGCAGTGACTGCATGTCTGTATCATTGTCCACCGACCATTGTTCCTCAGGGGTCTCCCCACCATTCCTGTGATCTTGTCAAAAGCATCGGGAAGCAAGTGAATCCCTGTACAGTCTTGGGAAGAAGGTTTTGTGCCTTAAGAATGGGACCTGCTTCCCTCCTATTTATTTTGTTAATTTATACAGTGATTACCATGGAAATGTCTCTTGTATTTTTTTTGTGCATAGTTTACTTGTAAATATGTTTTTCTTGTATATAAAGTAAACATGTTTCTGAGCTTCCAGTAAGGATTCTCTGTTACTGATTTCATTGTGAGAGGGCCGCTGTGCCCATCTGGTGAGAATCAGCTAATAAAAACCTGTGCTGTGATTAAATGGCTTTATCCTGGCTTGCATCAGAAGTTCAGAGCTGTTCCTTAGAGAGAAGTGAAATGATAAATGCAAGTGTTGTAGACTAATTTTGTAGCATTTTTTGTGTTGGTTTAATTGGCATGGAGTAGAAGACATCAGGTAGTTTCATTTTTTTAGCTTTGTCTTGCAGTGAACAAAAGATGTTTTAAATGTAGTGCTTCTACTGGTGCTCATCCTGATCGAAGCTCTGCTGGCAGCAAACCTACAGCTTGATGGGAACACTCTGTCAGACTCAGCAGGGCTGTGTTGGTTACCCCTCCTCAGGTGGCTGTTCCTGGCCACCGTGCTGCGGTGCCAGGATGAGATAGGAGCAGTTGTTCTCTCCTCCACCTGGGCCTCTGTGCACTCAGTTTATTGCAGGCAATATGTACAGTGACTGGAGTAAGTGAAACTGCATTTACAAAAATGCGGGAGAAGTGCATTTTCTCATGAAATGTAGAAACTGAGTGCCATAAATTACACGTGTAAACTTGAAACAAAAAATTTGGAGGTGTTCAGGTGAGCAGTCCATGGAGTGGATTGTGGCAAGCTTTCTATTCCATCTGTACAGATTGGTGTGTTCATAAGATGCTGACAGGAAACTTCCAGCAGATTTATTTAAACTGAGAGGGTGGTTGTAGAGTTCCACAGTACTGTTGTAAAGTGGGTGGAAAGTAAGTTACAATGGTCATGAATATTTTCTATTTGAAAAACACCTTTGTACGTGATAATTAAACAGAAGTATGGAGAGAATAGTGTATGGAACAGGACCACCATTCTGGTGTTATATACACTTGCATGATGAAAATGGTAAAATTGATCATTACAATGTTAGTTAGCTGGAGCCAGAATAAGGAGAAAAGAAGAACCAGTGTGTTTATTCACACATGCATCAGACCCTGAGTGTCAGGCTCTGTTTTAAGTGGCACTACAGAAAACATGCAAAGAAAGCAACAGCAGAGACAGAAGATATTCTTACTCCTCTTATACAGGTTAATTAATTTTGATCTTTTTTAATAATGTGGCAGAAGCTAATCACAAAAATCTTACTGCCCCACTCAGTAGGTCATTACTGAATGTCAGACCTTCTCAGGGCTGCCATCCTTTTGGTTTAACTACCTAATGGGTCTTGGGAGGGTGGAGTGGGTTGGGAGGAAAGTGTGCTGTGAAGATCTCTACCAATGAGTTTAAATAAAAAATTACGAATAACTGTGCACCCCCTAGCTGGGCCTGGGGTTGCTTGAGGTGTTTAATTCTCTTGTGGGGGAAAAGGTCCTGAGATTGTGGAAAGTGACGTTCCATGTTGATAACAGCTAAAGAGTTGTGGCAGTTCTCCAGCAACTTCTGTCTGAAGAGTTCTAGCGTTTTGCTGGCTTACCCAGTGACCCGGGAGTGTTTTTCTTTACAAGAAAGGAAGAGCTGGGGCAGTGTGCATATGACCTAGAAAGACCCCTTTGCTTGACTTCATGGTAAAATGCAAGTCAGTTTCGCCTATGGCTTTTCTTCATGGGAAGGAGGGAAGGGAGTGGCCTCAGCCCTTGTGTCCTCCTCCCATGAGCAGGTTGGTTTGCACTGGTGGGCTGCTCCAGGGGAGGAGTTGGAGCAAGGTGACGGTCTCTTTCGGCAGAGGCTATGCAGTATGGGTGGTGCCCCAGCAGCACCCCCAGGTGTGAGCAGATCCCAACCAGGGAAGTAACAGGCTGGGAGGAGCTTGATATCTGCACAGGTTATCAAATTCCCCTTGCTGCCAGACTGCAAACTGGATTCAAAACAGCACTTCCCAGCAGCACACAGGAGAGGTGTTCTTGCCTTTCTGGCACGTGTTCCAGTGCTCCTCTGAATTGTGCAAAACCTTGGGCTCCAAGGGCCCTTTTTTTTGAGAAGAACGACCTGAGGAGACCAATACTTCAGCTTGGGTTTCCTAGGGAAGCAGGAGTAGTCTGTCTGTCTGGTGCTGTGTGTATGAGCCTGTCTTTCCTCTTTAATGCCTGTTTGGAACTGCTGTCTTATTTCAGACCGTTCATGGGAAGAGATGGTAGCTCACTGTGTTTCTGCAAGTCTTGCAAGAAATCAGGACTTGGGATGAGAAGGAGACTTTGGTGGAACTCTGCCAGATAGAGGCTCCAGTGTGTATGTAGGAAGTAGGCTTGGTGCTTTTATTGCTCAGTGAATTGTTCAGATTTGTTGCAAATTAAAAACTATGAAATAGGAAGCACTGATGGATGCAGCACAGGATGACTTCTGAAGAGCTGTGGGCTATGATTTTTTTCTTTTTTTTTTTTTTTGCCCCTTCAGTTTCCTTCTCTATCAAAATTTAAATCTGTCTATAATTGATTTAATTTGCAGAAAATTACATTTTTAATTTCAATTTAGAAAAATGTGAGAGGAGCGATTTGGTGCTCCTGGCTAAGAGGCTAAAGGCTGAGAAAGTATTTGAGAATTTGCCAGAAGCATTCCTGTAGAAAAGGCAAAACCAAAACTTCTGGCTTTCTTTACACACAGAGGTGTGTAAACACTCTGGTGTGCTCTGTCCCTTCAAGCTGTAAGGGGGGGGTTATCTTTCAGCTGTGAAATTTGAAACATCCACGATGTTTTTTTACTTCAATGAGGCGATTTCTTCGATTATTAGTGGCTGTTTATAACACACTGAATCAGAAGTCTCCACAGTGTTAATTTAAATTCATGGAGCTTCTGTCTTGCCATTCTCTTGTAAGGTTTTTCCTTTCTCCTCTTTACCCTCTTCTAGCCCTCCTTAGAAAAATCCCTATTTTTTAAAAGGAAAAAAAGAAGAAAGCAGTGAGCCCAGAACTGTGATTTTTTTAGATTGAAATGGTTCCATGGCATGCAAAACTTGAAGTACCCTGGAGCATCTTTTCTTCAATCCTCTGCACCTGAAGTCATAAGATCACCTGAGAGCCTATGTTCTGGCTTTTAAAATACTTATTTCTTCACTGCAGTGGCAGGAGAAAGCAGGAAAACGAAGCTCTCGAAACGAAAGTTAATTCTCACTGAGTATCAGTACAGGGGTTTAAAAAAAAAAAAGGAGGTTTTTAGGAGGCTGACACATTGGTTTGGATGTTTGAGGTTGGCAGTTGGTGTGCGTGTCCTAAATTTCCAATCTTATTTCTAAGACTATACCAAATCTTAGAAACAAATATGTATGCAAAACCACGTAACCTACGTGGTAGCAAATAGCCAGGTCAGCTACAAATATGAGTAATACATGTAATACAGGATACTACCTGTGTTTCTATTTAGGCTTCCTATTTTTATGCTTCCTTTCTTCAGGTGTGTTTCATAAAGTTAATTTGCAGCAAAAACCTGTTATCATTAATCTCAACTGAAGTTTTCTTGTTGAATGGCTGAAGTAAGGATAAAGAACATACCAATAGAGCTTTCAAGTACACACATCTTCCCCAGCTGGGATATGGATGCAGAAATCTTTTCAGCTGAAGTCCCAAATGGATGAACTTTGTTTTAGGAGAACTTGTTTTCAAGAAAGTCCATAGCCAAGTTTGTGAGGGAAAAAGGAAATAAAAGGTTGAGAAGCAGTCAGAGCTCTCCTAATCAGTATCACGGGATGTGAGCTGAGATTCTGGGGGGGCCCATCTTTTCCTAACCTCTGGTGGCACTTTCTCTGATGAAGGACCTCAGAGGACTCCTGGGTGCACAGGTAATTTGCATGAAGATGCCATATCTTCAACATCAGGAAGAATTCCTTCCTGCAAAGGGTGGTCAGGCATTGGAAGGGGCTGCCCAAGGAGGTTTGGAGTCCCCATCCCTGGAGGTGTTCAAGGAACGACTGGATGTGGCACTCAGTGCTGTGGGCTAGTGGCAAGGTGGGGATTGGTCACAGGTTAGACTCAATGGTCCTGGGGGTCTTTTCCAACCTGAATGATTCTGGAATTCTGCTGCACAGCTCACAGAGGTGCCACTGCACACACTGTTCTCGGAGAACTGGGACACGCTGGTTCCTACCACCCCCAATGCAAGAAAATTTCTGAAAAGGATTGGGGGTTTTCTCTAAATGCTTAGTGTTCAGAATTCAGTAGAATACTTTGTTCTGATGAGAGCTAACCCAGGACACCAGAAGAGGCAACGTGCTGGTACAAGCATCTGGTACCTGCTCATGGCTGTCAGGGGCAGGGGTTAGTTCCCTTGGCTATTTTGTGGTGGAAGCTTTGATGAGAAATTGAAGTGAGAGGACTCTTAAGAATTGCAATATTATGTCCCGTTTGGGTGATTGTGTACTGTGAGAAGAGGGCAGGATCTCTCAAGAGACCTCAGCACTGGGTATGTACGCTTGCAAACTATATATAACCATTTCTGCTTACCAGAGAATCAAAAGGGGAAAAAAAAGGTTTTGAGAAAGGCTGAGTGGGTGCCTCAGCTGTTTCACTTTTCCCCTGTATGCAGGTAAATGGTCAAGCTCTTCCTGAGCACTGTTTGTTTAACTACTAAAAAGAAAGCACTTCATGTCACTCCGAAGAGTAAATATCTGAAGTTATGGATTAACTAAGTTCCAGCAGAGCTCATGGAGAAAGAACAGATCATGCTGATTCCCACTGAATATAGCAGTAAGTGCTTCAAAAGTATTGTATCCTTTGAGATTTCCAAATACAGCTTGCTTTAATGGAGCATGAAGCTTGTTGAAAATGTCCAGTGACAAGGGGAGGGTATCAGGACAGGCCAGAAGTGTTCTGGCAGAGCTGCTGATGGGAACGAGCAAACCAGTCTGGAAGGACTCTAGTGAATGGCCATTCCAGACCTGGAGTCAGAGACGGGGCACAGCAGAGCATTCAGCAGGGAAGCTGCACTCTGAAAAGCAAGTGAGCTGGCTGAGCTGGATGGATGGGAACTGTCTGCAGCAGGGTCTTGTGTCACTCTGCAGTGTGTTCCTCTTGACACCTGCCTTCTCCTCCTCAGGTGACACCTGCTGCAGAATGTGGAAAATCTTCACCATGGGGCTGCTGCTGGCTGCCTGCTCTTCATGGGCCTGTAGCACCTCAAGTAAGTGTTGTTTTGAGAGACGACCTTCACTGCAATTGAATTTCCTGCTCCTCAGTCAGAGGGAGTGGCTGGAATCATTCCCATTAGGGGGGTTTGACTTCCTTTAGCAGAGGTTGACGGACAGTGCTGGGGCCATGGCAGCTGCGTGGTCAGAGCCCTGCCGAGCCCCGTGAGCTGTCAGAGCACCACAGGGCAGAGGCTGGAGCTTGCTTCTGCAGTACAGCACAGACAGCACATGGTGTCTAGGGCAGCGTCTCTTGCTGTGCTGAAGAGGGGCTGTTGCTCTACTAAGTGTCCTTTGGGAGGCACCACTACCAGTTTTCAGCCAGCTCTTTCCTCTGCTTGTGCTTTCACCTTTTTACTTGCAGTATTTTACAGCAGTAAAGATGCAAACCAAGTCCTGAGAATCCAGAAGCGGGCAAACTCTTTCCTGGAGGAGCTCAAGCCAGGCTCTGTGGAGCGTGAGTGCATTGAAGAGCTCTGTGACTTTGAGGAGGCCAGTGAGATATTTGAAACCAGAGAAGCCACAGTAAGTGCGTTTTTTTAAGGATGAGTGCAGAACTTAGCCAATCCGTTTTCTTAAAATTTTCTTAAAATATTGCAATCCAAGGTGTAGGAGATCATGCTGTCAGTACTGAACACGGATCTCTCCTGACTCCTTGCGTGTAGGTGTGGTTTTGAGTGTCACTGTGTTACAGTGATTGTCGAGTTACCCCTGTATCGGCCAGAAAGCTTGGCTACTCAAGCATGTCCCACCTGACCCACCTGGTGAGGTTTAGGTCTCAGACAGTTAATTCCAATCCTTGCTTGACCCCATTGGCTGGTTTTGCTGCCACTAAGTTTTTCCCAGTCCTTCCAGTCTTTCCCCTTTGTTGTCCATTCACCAGTCCTGGCTGCTTTTCAGTGTATCTCCCAAGTCTCCCAGTTGTGCCTGACAAACATTTCTCTAATCACTCTCCCTCCTTCTCCAAACTCCTGTTTTGAATTAGACACTATGTTTATTTGTCCGCTGATTCCTGCCCCTTTCCACACTCAGTTGTTATGTTGGGTTGGACTCTCTGTTGCTATTTCGAGCAGAGTAGGCTCAAAGCATAGGATGACCCAGTCCTTGCTGTCCTTCAGACCCCAGAGGAGAGAGAGGCTGTCCTTGGAATGCCCATGTTTTGTCTAACTGGGCTCAAGTGAACTCAGGTAACTTACCTGGCAGTAAGTGCCAAGAAAACAGCCTGCAAGCAGGGCAGGGGGTCTGTGCTTAGTACAGAGAGTACAGGAGGATCACTGGCTGATTTTCTTGGTTTGTAGTGCCAGTCACTACACTGCCAAGAAGAACGGGACCGATGCTATTGACCTGAGTGCTGTGTCCTGTTGGCCAAGACCATGAAACACTTTAAATCCCTCACTGGTTAAAAATGGTTTTCTTGCTGTAATACAACTTCTGTTTCTCCACAGCTAGATTTTTGGAGCAAGTATGTAGGTAAGTAAAGACTTTCCTAATCACTTCTCTGTGCTTCCTCGGGAGTTACTGGTACTCAGCCTTCCTCCTGCCATGTCTCATATACTGATTCAAATTCTCATTCTCTCTCATAAGGGGTGTGCAGAGAATGTTTTCCTGTTCTATCATACACGCAGCCTTCCTAAAACACTTGAGGTGCACCTGTACCTGTCATCAGCCATCTTCCGAGGGTTAGGAAATTGGTGAAAAGTGCTTTGATACTCTAACCCTGCCTGACGTGGTCCAGCAGTATCCTGCTGCTGCCCTGCCTGCCTCAGGCTTTACTCTTTCCTCCACCTCTGCCCACTCCACTCGCTCTGCAGCTGTAATTGAGAACCCAAACTGATGGCCCTGTCTCTGGCCAAGTGCCACGGAGGTGTCACCATTAAGTGCCAGAAACATGGCTGATACTTGGGAATCTGGGAAGGGTCTGTTTGTGTTGATGTTGGATCTGTGAGCTCTGTATGGTTCAGCGACTGAGTTTTCCTACCTCTGTTTCAGATGGAGATCAGTGTGAGCAAAATCCTTGTTCCAACGGGATCTGCAAGGACAATATTGGAAAATTTTCGTGCATCTGTAACAAAGGCTGGGAGGGGGTTTTGTGCAGTTATGGTAACACTGCATTTAATCCACTGTAAAATAACATCCTTTGTGACAGGAATCTCTGTGCAATAGGGATCAACACTTCAGTCATTGCACAGCATACTCTTTCTTTACTACTTTCTTTACTAATGTGATTTCTCTCTTGCTTCTTGATATGGTAAGAGGTTTATCTGTGCTTGTCTAAAGCAAAATTAACTTTGTGTTGCCATAGGAGAATTTTAGAGATATGAGATATCTAAATTTTGGACAGTATTGGAAATAACTCTGTAAAGCAGGGGTTTACTTTAGAATTGTCAACACAGGGATTATGGTGGGGTTTTTAAATACAGGGGAAAACCCAATCCACTGCAAATATTTTATTACTGTGGTGGTTCCTTCCTTGGACAAAAGCTGGATAGCATATTTAGGGATGAGCATTGTATGCCACGTATCATCAACAGTTTTCACTGTGTGACTTGGCACAAAGTGACAGGGAATTTTCTGTTCTCCAGTCTAGCTGATGGTAATCTGTTTCCTCCATCTTCCCACTGCTTGATTCTGGACCTAGATCTGTTTGCTGTCTAGGGGCCCAAGTGTCATTGAAGCCCACAGCTGTCATCCCAAATCCATTGACAGCTGTTAGCCACTTGAAGCACGATGTCACTTTGCCACCTTACCTTTCTGTGACTCTGACTTCCCAACTCAACATCTCTCTTGCTGTTTGTTTTTCCCACAGAGGTCAAATACAGCAACTGTTCCATGGATAATGGGGGCTGTGAACATTTCTGCAGGGAGGACCCTGTCAAGCAGCATCGCTTATGCAGCTGCGCATCGGGCTATCAGCTCAAGGATGACCACACCATGTGTGAGCCTGTAGGTAAGAGCAGGATGTTTGTAGTCCAGCTTTGACAGAAGATTATTCAGACTGATGTAAAAGAGTGTTAGGGGAGATTTGTCTGCAGTGCACTTTGTACTAATTTTCAAAACATCTATTCCATGAAGATTAACTCTGCCTGCACTTCCCAGCTCCATACCCACATTTTGGCCCTTAATCCGTGTTTGCCTCATGGAGACATGGAGGGGAACCAGGAGACTGCCTCCTCTGCCAAGCATTGAGGGACTTCCATGAAGCCTCTGAACAATATTGCCTAGGTTAGACAGAGGGAATCCTCTAGAAAGAGGTTTTGTATTGAGTGATCTGGGCTTTGCTAGTGAACTTCTCTGCATCTCCTGCAGTGGAGTTCCCCTGTGGAAGAGTGAAGTTGGACTACATTGAAGCCAAAGCAGACTTCAATATTCGGCTCATTGATGGAACAGTTGGAAGAAGGGGAGGCAGCCCTTGGCAGGTGAGGAGAAAGGAATTCTTCGCCGCAAGAAGTTCAGACTCTTCCTGAACTGCTCTGCCTGCCTCTCTGCTTCAGGAAGGCTCTTGCATTGTTACTGGCGGTGTCATACGAAACTAAGAGTCCCTTAGCTTTTTCATAAGTATTCCAAACGTTGGAGTAGCAGGAAAAAATAATTTAGTATCTGTGAGGATTCTTGACCTTGTTGCTGTTGCCAAGTTTTTGACCTTACCATGCCAACACTGCCAAGAGAGAGGATGGTGATGGCACTCATGTGCTCTCTTGCTCCATCCTGGGGAACTCATGCTGTGTGATGTGTGCTTCAGCTCCTGCAACAGCCTTCCAGTGGGAGGTGATCTTCCTGCCATTTCTTATAAGCCCTGTGTGTCATAAATTTAAGTTAGCAGATTTAATCAGCAAAATATGCCATGGCAGGTTGGGTTATCGCAGAGAAAAGGGAGACCTCACAAAGCTTACCATGGAGCTAATGAATGCAAATAATTAGGGCCTGGTTCCCTTTGATGTTAAAGGGCCTTTAACACCATAGAGCGCTGCAGCCTGAGGTGATGCACTGTCTCTGGCGTGGGACACACCCCTCATTTGTGCTCTGTATTTCAAAGATTTGAGTACAGAGTGCTTCTTTGCAGTGGCCAGCATCACCCCATGCTGATTTGGATGAAGCCAGCCTTCATTCAGGAAGAACATCCAAAACTTTTCTGTAGGTGTTTCACAGAGACCCTTTTCATAGAGCTTTTGTCCCCCTGTAGAGCTTTGGCTTCAGTAAATGTGATGTGCTTTGGTGCTTGGTAAGTCTGAGTATTTGGCAGCCTCCAAGAAGAATGAGTACAGTATTCTGTGAGCTGTGCTCCATGCAGTGTCACAACTCCCTTGTCTTGTTTCAGATAATGCTGCAAAATACCGAAGGGAAGTTTCTGTGTGGGGGTGTTCTCATCCATCCAGCTTGGGTCCTAACAGCAGCACACTGCCTTGAGGAACACAAGGGGTTCAGAGTAAAACTTGGTATGGAAAATCACCTGTCCCTGTGTTTTTTAAAAATAACTGTTTCATTCCCAAGATTTATCATCTCAGGGAAAAGGCTAGCAGGTTCTGAAGACGAAAGTCCTTGGCTGTAGGAGTGGTCTGTCTAGGCAATATTTATTATGTACCTTAGATTAAAAACAAACTTTAGTAAAAATCTGATTTAATTTGAGCCATTATCAACCTTACTCTGGAAGTGAGCTGATGTCTTCTGAGCACTGCTGCTGGTCTGTAAAGTAGAAAGACTTGGTCTCTTCTGCCTGTGTTTTTCTGGTGATGTGTAAGGTTGACGTTGTTTCGGTGGACGGTCGGGGCAGATGGTGATGAGAGATCTCTATAGTTTGGTTTTAGAGCATGAGGTTTATTGTTAAGGACATAGATATAGGGGCCGTGCTTGGAGCTGCCAGCCGCAGCTTGAAGCAGGCCAGAAAGGCAAGAGGGAGAGAAGCAAGAGAGAGCAGAAAGAGAGACAAGTAAGAAGTAAGAAGTAAGGGAGGAGAGGCAGAAGAGAAGTAAGATGTAAAGAAGAAGTGAGAAAAGAGTGTCAGGTTCTTGTTTACAATACATTAAATCATCTTCTGTGCTGAATATTCTGATTTTCATCAACCAATCTAGTACAAGATACAAATCCTCTAATATTTACATATAGCCTATAAGAATAATTGCATTACCATACTATGCTACATTTTAAACCCTAAAAACCACTCTTTGGACCTTTTCTGCCAAGCTAGCAGGGTCTGCCCTGACCTTTGGACCTGTTTGCTAGCAGAAGGTATTTGTTCAATCAAAGGGGATATCTTCAGCTGGCCACACCATTGTTTTCCAGTTGTTCAGTAACTAAGCTTTGGTATCTCAAAGCTTGCTTTCATTTCAATCTCGCTTATAGTTTTCATATTCTCAGCATCTTTGTCCAGGCAATCATATTTATAAGGTTTCCCAGTCTCATCTTCCCCAACAGTGATGAAAATATTTAAGGCCATCCCAATACTGAAAAAAAGGCTTAGTGCCAGAAGGAGAATGTCACAGGGTCTCTTCCTGCCTTTTCATGCATTTAAACGCTGTTACTTAAGAGTGTTTCACTGGAGAGGTGCTGCAGAATGGCAACACTGCCTTTACTTGCTCTGCTGCTCTGGAGCATGAGAAAATGTCACTATGTCAAGTAAGTGCTTCTCCTGAATTAACAGACAAAAATAATTAGCGTTTCATTCACACTTATATAGATTTTTTTTTTGAGCAATGTATTCTATCTACCACTGGTGCTGAGGCTTAACAGCTCAACTGCTTGCTTTCCATTAGTGAAAGGATAGATTATTCCCAGTATTTGTGGAGAGTCCTGCAAATATATTGTCTGTGTATATAGCCTTAAAAATAGATAGTCTGTGTGCGTGTTCCATACACACTGTGGATGTGCAGGTGCTTGAGAGCAGAGACAATAAGTTTATGTACATCCAACATAAGGAATGGATCGAGAAGCGTGTGATGTAGCCTTGATGTAGCCTATTAGTGCCAGAATATTCACCTTTTCACAGAGAGACATCTGCGACCACAAAAGCAGTTCTCATCAGAAAAACCTGGAGACATCTGTGAGGGACATGGAGCAGAGTTTTGGATGGAGACATTGCCATGTCCATGGGGGCAGCCAGGAAAGTTTTCATACTGAGCCTGCACAGGTGGTACTCAACCTGTGTCTGTCAGGCTGGGATACCCCACACCCTTCTGGACTTGTCCCACTGCAGCTTGCCATCCACAGGAGCAAAACTGGAGTGGGAACTTGCATCTGGGTTTGCACTCAGCTTGGGAAGGAGTCTTGTAGCGAGCAGGGCTCATGTGGCTTTTTGGTGTCTGAAATAGAAAGTTAGTTCTCAGAGTAGCTGAAGTTTTGGAAGATGGATTTGAGAACAACACAATATTCCTGTTTCTGGCTCTTGTTCCTGCATCACCAGCCTAAGAGCATCCAGAAGTGTGTTCAGAACTCCAAGAAAGTAGAGCAGATAGGTGGATGTAATGATTCAATTCAAAATACAGTCTCTGCCTTCATAGCTAATATTTTTGTGCCAGCAGCCAGATTATGATGCTCCTTATTGTGTGGAAGGAACTTGATGCGTTTCCACAGCCTCTGGGTGCACTACATCCAGGTGTACATCCAGGATTTCTGGAATTTGAAACTCTGGGGGTGGTTAACCCACCAGAAGTCAAAGGGTGTCTCCCTGGCTTAGGGTGAGGGAGCCTGTCACTACAGTGCAAAAGGTGTTACCCACCGATTGATGGCTGCCTCAGGATGGAGGCAGTTGGTGGCTGTGCTGGTGTAAAGGAGCGTGTGACCCCACAGCAAGCGTGTTCTTGCACAGCCACTCTGCCTTCCTCAGAGGAGATAGTCTGACAATGCTTGAGTCCAGAGTTATTTCTGAGGCCTAAAGCAGAGTTTGTACTTGTGAAGGCAGGAATAAAGCCCTGCCCCTTACCTGTCAGCCAGCCCCTAGCCACGGTGGCTTCAGGCTGCCTCAGGGGTGCTGCAGACACTGTCACCGCAAGGAAAAGAGATGTGATAGGAGAGAAAAACTGATTTGTGATTGTTGACTCGATACGAGCAAGTCCTTCATGGGCTGATGCCACTTAGTACAAGACATCAGAGCAGTTTCAGCTGTCTGCTTTGGCCATGTGCGAACTGTCCGTTGTCTGTCTGCCGAGGGGCAAGAAGAGAGACTCAGAAATAAATGGTCTGGAAGACCAAGATCCAAAGCTGAATTTAAGGGATCTTTTGAGAATATATTTCTGTAACTACTGTAGCTTGTAAATCCCTATAGTTGGAGACACTCCTTACAGAAAAAAACCTGCAAGACCTCACTGACAGCCTGCCAGAAAACCTAGCTCTGCCTTTCCTATTGCAGTATATCACAAATGACTTCTTGCGCTTCTGGCCCTTTTCAACATAGTTTCTTGCTTGCTGAACATAACTGCTTGGCCCATGAAGTAGCCATGATCATGTAGCACAAATAGCAACTGAGGAATATTAAGCAGTGAAAAATTCCTTAAAATACAGATGTAAGATTTCAGAAAGGAATAATCTTACCCGTCAGTCAACTTTATCTTACAAATCCTGACATTCAGCCATCCAGGCCCTGGCTATGCAGCATAAAACTCATGTCCTGTTGTAAATGTCCTGTTTTGTGGTGTGCTTGCTCTCCCAGCTTCTAATGCTGGCTCCAAGAAGGTTGTTTTCCTCCTGAAGGTCTCTCACCTTGCACAAGTATACTGAAATATGAACACCACAGAACATTTTGGTTTCTCAGCTGATGACCAGACCTCTAGGTCTGGTATTCATTATTTCCATAGATACGAAAAGTTTACAGATTTGTCCATCTGTTAAGAACACTGTTAACTTATGACATAAACAATTGTATTACAAGAGAAGTAAAAACATGGAGTGCAGTCCTAACGCCCAGTGTAATCCAGATGCTTTGGTGTTTCAGGTAAAGGAAGCTTTGGCAGCATCTGTCATCTTGTTTGCTCTTCCAGGTAAATTCCGTTTCCGTCCTGAGGCAGATGAGCAAACCATTTGGGTTGATAAATGGGTGACCCACGAAAATTACACCAAGAAGACCTCGGATAATGACATAGCCATGCTGCACTTGGCTGAGCATGTGATGTATTACAAATACGCGCTCCCAATCTGCCTTCCCACCCGCAACCTGGCAGAGCAGGAACTGATGAGGAGTGGGAAGCAGATGGTGGTGACAGGCTGGGGCAGCACAAGCGAGCATAACAACAGCTATGCTGCTTCCCTCAGGTACATCGAAATCCCCATCGTGCCCCGGAACGAGTGCGCCCAGGCCATGAGCTTCCGTATCTCTGACAACATGCTGTGTGCTGGGAGCCTGGGAGACAGGAAAGATTCCTGCAGTGGGGACAGCGGAGGCCCTATGTTCACTAGATATAAGGATACTTGGTTTTTGGTAGGACTGGTGAGCTGGGGTGAAGGCTGTGGAAGAAGGGAGAAATTTGGAGTCTACACCAAAGTTAGTCAGTACCTTGAGTGGATCCAGCGCCACATAGATATGTCAGCTCCTTTGAAGGGTTGATTCTGATCCAGAGTCTGGAATGTTGTGGCTCTGTGCTAGTGACAGTATGCAGTGTCATGTACTGTCAGATCTTCAGTATTAAATATTGAGTGTGTGTTAACCTTGTGTGCTGGTTTTCCTTGTTATCTATTTTTTTTTTCCTCCTTTTTTTTCTTGTTTACATTGGTTTGTTGCAGGTTGTGTTGTTTATTTGTGGCATGGTCCTACTTCGGCCTATCAGGCAAGAAAAAATACTCTGTTAGCTGAGATGCTGTACATACAGCATTGTAGAAAATAAGGTTGTCCATGGTCAGACAACTTCATCTTTGAGATGTAAAATGTCTGAACTGGTTGGGGTGGAGGCAGGAGGGGACAGAGAAAAGTGTTTTGCCAATAACCCTAGAGACACAGTTCTGTCGTTTCAGCTGTACTGCAAGGTATTACGCACAGTAACTGTTTTGGTTTGCTCGGTATTTGTATAATTTTTCTTTCAACCTAGTGAAATTTTAATTATATTATGACTACCTCCAGTTCTTCACATCTTACTCCAGTGTTCACAGATTGTTGATTCAGCGGGTGACTGGAACTTATCTGTATTTTCCATTCTTTGCATACTTCATGCCTTATTTTACCCTCTCAAACTTCCTTAAAAGGTAATGGGAACTCTCTTTAGTGTTATTCACAAAAAAACCCACCAACAGCAAAAAACAACAAAACTTCGATTACAAGCTTTTGCAGGCTCTATTTATCATGAGGTCTGTAATTCTCTGCTAATTAATAAGAAAGCAAACACTTCTGTTCATTCCTGTTCTGGTGAATGCAATGGGCTGCCAGCTGTGTTAGCATTGCTGATGCTTTTACAGATAGATGCATGTTTGTTTGCATCTCCGTCTGTGTGTATATCAGTAAATAAAATAAAGATGTACAGCACCAGTAAGTCCATAGGAAGTAGCAATAGTCCAAGTGAAGTTTAATATCACAATTTATACTTGTTTCTAATCTTAGTATTTGAGACTTGTTAAACATAATTCATCTTGTAGAAAGAAAAAGGAAAACTATCTCTGCTGTAGTGATGTATTTCCAACATCTCGATGGGCTTGGATGCATGTTTGGACCAGTGAAGAACTTCAGTCTGCTCTTGTGATGAGACTTAAACAAAAAACTGCCAGCTACAACAACATTTTATTAGATTTCATAAGATATTTAATGTGGTATCAGCAAGGAGGCTTAATACCTCTTAAGTTCATTACCTTGTTCCCTCAGAAGCTGCCTCTGTGCTTACTACCCAAGTGAGGATGTTGAGTCATGCACTGAAGAAGCAGCGGTCAAGTCAAGGGCATCTGTGTCACTTGCTGACTCTGTCTCTCTCTTCTCCTCCTCTTTTTGCCTTGGGACAGGACTTAGGGATGGAAAAATGTTAAAGAATAATGCTTTGAACAGCAGTCTTCCTACCAGGCCTGCACTGGAAAGAGGGAACCTGTAACACTGACTTGCAGAGAAAAACACAATTATGTTCAAAGCCAATAAAACACAGGTCTGAGTAACAGCAGAATTTGTAATGTTGGGGTAGCTGTGACTGTGATAGGGCAGTATTTGCCTGCCTGCAGGTGACTGCTGTGAATCTTCCTGCACCCTCCCAGCTCTGCATATTTCCACAGAGGTTTACAGAGCAGCTTGTGTGTTTTCAAAATCAGTTGGTTTTACCTGCTGGAAGATGACGGAGTGTCAGAAATCTGTTCTCAAAATTTCCATATTTTCCTGAATAAATTTGTTGCAAAAAGTGGCTTTTATTACTGAAGGATATTTTTAAAGACCTTTTGATTCTCTTTTTAATGCACCTGTGTATATGTGTGGAAACACACGTACAATTTTCTTCTGATTTTGGGTTTCTAATATGTTTCATAGAATCCAGGTTGTCTGTAGCGGTGGCTATGCCCACTTCGGGGCCTGAATGGGTGGATTTTCCCACNGCGCCCAACGTGGGGCCCTCCGAGCCGAGGGT
>VZTG01008455.1:0-37470 GCA_013397845.1 Melanocharis versteri
AAAGACAACACTTTCTGGTTGGGTTCCTCCTAGATTAGGAAATTGAGGCATTGGGGAAACAAACCCCGAGTGACTGCGAGAAGCCACACACTAGGAGATAATTTCAGCTTCCAGCCAACTTATCTTGCTAGAATTTATTCCAGCATCTTGTCATTGTGGTTTCTTGCACCAGAGAAGCCACACAACTTCTGCCATTGCTCCCTCCCTTTGCACATCCTCATCAGAGTCAGGGGTAGAAGCCTCGTTAGGGCTTGCAGGATCTAAAACAGACTTTTATGTCTTGTGATATCCCATAGGACTTTTCCAGGTGGCTTTTCTGCCACCACATCTCCTCCTGAGCACCTGAATTAAAGAATAATAGAATATCTTGAGTTGGAAAGGACCTACCCGGTTCATTGAAGTCAAATTCTTTGCCCTGCACAGGACGACCTCAAGAATCACACCTGAAGACAGAAGGAGCATGAGAGGTAGCTCGGAACTGATGTTGTTCCCATCTAGAGCCTTGTAAATGACCTGAGATGAAGCGTGGAAATCATGGAAGAAACCAGACAGGCAGAAGAGGGAAGAAGTTAACAACTCGCTTTCATTCTTGGGACATCCACAGAGAAATGATCCCTTCTTCACTGAAAGATGAATGGGCAGCTGTACAGGTTATGAGGGAGGTTTTATTGCAGATCAATAAATCTGTGTCACAAACCCCATCTGGAGGGAGTTTTAATTTAAAGAAAAGAGTGATGAACGCTGAAAGACAATAAATCAAAAAGTTGTGAAACCCCATCGGTATTAACCTTCTGTCAACGCAAGCACAGGCTCTGGACAGGGCTGGGGACAAGGGTTTGCTGCCCTCATGCACCTGGGATTCAGGAGCATCAGCAGGGATCAAGGACGCAAGAGAAACCCAGGATTTATGACTGTGGTGCCATCAGAGATCAGCAGGTGTCAGGAGGAGATGGTTCTCAGACCCAAGCTGGAGAGAAAACCAGAAAGAATAAACCAGGGAGAGTTCATGGCAACAAACTTGAGACAGGACTGACAGAAGAGGGGAAGAGCAGTGATTATCTCAGATCTCTGCTCAAACCACACAGAGAGGAGCTTCCTCCCAAAGCCCTCCTTTCCATCCTGAGGCTTCCTCCGTCTGCCAGGTGCTGGCTCAGCTCCGAAGTAGAAGCCAACCCAAAACAACCCAAATCTGGCAAAAGACAGTGACAAGGGAGGCTCTAACAAAGTCAAAATCCTACAGGGAGAGGCTCTGGAAGAATCCTCAAGTCTCCAGGTGGGAATTCCAAGCCACTCCTCTTTGCCAACCCCCGCTGGAGGTCACACTTAGACAACCTGGCTTTGCTCATCAGAGGGGCTGATGAGTGCTCCTCCCACACAGATTGGGGATGAAATCAGGTGCCTGCAGCCCTTCCCACACCTGAACCCCCACCCCTTGCCTGAGCCCACCTGCCAGTCACACCACCTCCAGTTCATGGAATGACACACTCATGGAATACTTTGGGTTGGACAGAAATCTGCCCAACCGGGAGGTTTCCAAACATCTTAAACACCAGGTGCTTTTAAATTTTGGAAATCTGCACTTTTTCTAAATTCCCGAGCTGGGCTATTAATCTTATCTTCCATTAGGCAAACGAGAGCTTTTTAAAAAATCCAATTTACTTTTCCCCGTACACACTTCAGGTTAACTTTATTTTTCACGTTACTCAGCTTGAACTAAGCAATAATCATTTCCAGATTAATGATGATAATTTCAAACACTTTTCAGAGCAGGCATCTTAATATCCTCTCTGACCAGCGGAGAATTTCCTGTTCTACAACAGGATTACATTTAGGAAGATTAAACACATTTCTGTTTTGCTGGAGGCGGTCGGGATGGGGACTTGGTGAAATACTCTCCCTGGAAATCTCCATCCAGGACAAGTTTAGGAATGCAAAAAACAGGAGTTATTTTTTTTCTTCCCTAAAATAAATGCAGTTAAATTTAAAAGGCACAGTCCTGTTGCAGGTCCTGGAAACAGCCATTCCAGTGGAAAAATCACAGAATCATGGAAGGGTTTGTGTTGGAAGGGACATTAAAACTCATCCTGTTCCACTCTCCTGCCATGGGCAGGGACACTTTCCACTATCCCAGGTTGCTCCAAGCCCCGTCCAACCTGGCCTTGGACACTTCCAGGGATGGGGACCATCCTCTCTGAGCAACCCGTCCCAGGGCCTCTGTATTCTGACAGTGGATTCAAATGTCACTTTTTATCCCTAAGTCCGTTAATTTAACCCAAAAAAAGAAGAGTTGCCCCACTAAAATGGGTGTTGGTTCTGCAGGATATAGGAGCAAGGGGAAGACCCACCAGGTTTGGATCTTGGAGCTGGGAAGTGCCCTCAGCTCCACCCTGAAAAGGGGAAACTGAGGCCAAGAGAGGAGATGCTGCGGCTTAACTGCTGTTTGAATTGAAAACACAAATTAAAGCCCAGAGGATCCAGTCAAGTCGACTGAAAGGGGCTCATCCCAGGGGGCTGATGTCGGCAAGATTAGAAAAATCCCGCTACTGTATTCAGTCCTGCTTCTAATGGATTCAGCTTCCTTTAAAAAGACAAATACTATAATATGAGAGGATATTTCACATTGTTCTCAAGGGCTTTTTACAGGCTTTGAGCCACGAAAACAAGAGGGAGAGCACAGCAGGCACTTCAGCAGCAAAAGGCAGGCTGATGAGGTGATGGAAAACACGGAGCAGTTTGGATGCACAGTTGATGCTCCTGCAATTCAGGAGCTGATGAGAGAAGGAAACCTGAGGGCTAAGTGGAAAAACAGCAAAAATGTGATCAGAAACACACGATGGAGCTCCCTGAATTAAAATTACCCTGAGTTATTGCTGCTTTTCCCCTGTGCCCCAGCTCAGATCTGCCTCGGAACAGCCACGACCAAAACCCTGTTGCTCCCATGCTCTGTCCCACTCTCATCTTCCTCTGAACGGGTCAAACCACAGCAGACATTTCTGCACTCCAACACAACCTCCTTTCAGGCGTGGAGGAGCAAAACCAGTCAGGAATTCAGCAACCCTCACTAATGACTTGTACATTCACTGAGCTGATAACGCTCCCGTCCCTGAGCTCGGAGCCTGAGGTTGCAAGGCAGCGATGTTTCCCCGAGCTACAGCTCAAAATGCCCGGAGCCGTTCAGAGCAGGACGGCATGGAAAATAAGCAAAGAAGATTTTTAAAAACCCAACAAATCCTTCAGTCAGATGTGAACGAGCATCATAAAGGCAGGAGAAGTCCATGAGTACAAGCCCATCGTCACCAGTGTCACTTTATTAATGGAGGCTCCTTTGGGACCCTGATTTCTCCCAACCCAGGAGGGTGAGAAAAGAGTCGTTTTTTTCCTGCTCAAGCCCAAAGCTTTGACAGAGAGGCAGAAAGGAGAGCGAGAGTGCATATTAGCACATCGGCTTTTTGGGTCACCATTAGAAAGGATCATGTGAAAGGAGGTCAGATAAATATTTAACATGGTTATTAATATCTGCTCCTAATTTCATTCCCCCTCCTCCCGCTGCCGGCTCCTCCCTTCACTCTTCATCTCTTCATTTGACGCGGTTGATCCCTTTTAAGGAGGTCAGCCGGGATCATAGGACGGCGCTGGCTGGCTAAGGAGGGCAGAAAGGGAGAGCTGCAACCTTCCTGGTGGGAGCAGGGCCAGAATTAGGCTGGGGCTGGGGCTGGCCCTGGCTGCCGAGGCGCCGGTGACACGCGTGGCTCGCTCCTCCTGAGTGCGCGGCACTGCTCGGCCCCGGCGCCGCCGCGGCTTCGGCGTGGGGCAGTGATGGAAAAACAGAGCTGGAGTCCCAGACGTGAGGATGCAGAGCTGCTGGAGCCAGTCCAGAGTGGGCCATGGAGATTCTCCAAGGGCTGGAGCCCCCCTGCTCTGGAGCCAGGCTGGGGCAGCTGGGTGGAAGAAGAGAAGGCTCCAGGGAGGCTTTAGAGCCCCTTGCAGGGCCTAAAGGGGCTCCAGGAGAGCTGGAGAGGGACTTTGGACAAGGGATGGAGTGACAGGAACAAGGGGAATGGCTTCCCACTGCCAAAGGGCAGGGATGGATGGGATATTGGGAGGGAATTCCTCCCTGTGAGGGTGGGGAGGCCCTGGCACAGGGTGCCCAGAGAAGCACTGGCTGCCCCTGGATCCCTGGAAGTGTCCAAGGCCAGGTTGGACAGGGTTTGGAGCAGCCTGGTGAATGGAAGGTGTCCCTGCCCATGGCAGGGGATGGAATGAGATGGGCTTTAAAGTTTCTTCCCACCCAAACCATTCCATGCTCCTTAAACAGTGGTGACAACTCACCCTTAGCGACGCACCCACACACATGGGGTGAAGAGCTTGTCCAGAATTCCTGGCAGAAACCCCAGAGCAAAGAGGGGGAACATTATTCCCGCAAAAAGGGGCATCTGTGAGCCCTCAAAAGGCCTCACCAACACTCACACACCATCAGAAAACCAAACATGAGCCCAAAACCCACAAACCAGCTCCTCCCCACAGCTGCCAACTCTATTACAGCACTGCCGAACTCACAGCTGTGGGTTTTTCCTTGTTTTTCCATGGGGAAAACCAGGATCAGGTTCCACTTTCTACCTTCCTGAGCCACTGCCACTGGGACCTGCTGGTGCTGGCAGGCAGCCCCTGGCGATATATGCTCTGCATTCACCAATTTGGGATCTTCACAGCTGCATATCATGGGGTTTTTTTAATTTTAAAACCTTATTTACAGATTTCTCTACACACACCTGTTTGCACTCCTTTGCATTTTCCTGTCCTATACTGCCATCCTGCCATCATTTCTTAAGACAATATTCTCTCAGGGAGAAAAGAGAATCACCTCACCCAATTTTCCTATACAAACGGCCCCAAAAATGCCTCAGAATCTTTGGGTTGTGACCCCTCCACCTGCTTCCTTCTTGGGAGAGAATGCCAAGAGCTTCATCCCCTTCATATCCCCAGAACCTCATTTCTCCCAATGTCCTCACCCTGTTCCCTGGCTGCCAGGCTGCCGTGGAGAATTTACAGCTCTGTCAAAGGAGCGCTGCATGACTTAGGGCCAGGTCTGGTTGGAAATAAAAGGATCCTAACTTGAGCAGAGATAAGTCATCCTGCACCACATCAAGCCCAGGAACAACAACAGTGAGAGAAATCATTTTAAAGGTGGAGAAAGAAACTCCCTTCTCTTGTTTGGGTTTTGGACAGAGGGTGTTACAGAGAGAGGCAGCACGGGAAAGGCCAGCATCCCTCTGCTGGTGTTGAACCCTCAAAGATAGCCCGTGCCCAGAGAGTTCAGCTCAACATTTTGCCCTGAATCGTGGAAAAACCCCAGGACACGGTGAGCAACCAGCAGGAGGGCCAAGGAGTCAAGAGCTCGAATGCCAGGTCAGGCATCGATTGCAGCTCTCGGCACATCCCCATCCCAAGCAGGCTTCGGGCCCTCAATGCTCCAGTGGCTCCAGGTCTTATTTATTTTACACTGCTCCAACCTGCTCCGAAGACAAAATTATTCACCTCCTCCTCAGCCTCTTCTGGTGCTTCCCACACCAGTGTTAAATACTCTGGAAACCTCTGCACATCCTTCTTTGCAGCCCTCCCTCCATCTCACTATTTTCCCTGTTTTACAGCTGGGAGCAAAGCCCCTGGAGCTTTGGTGCTTCAGTCTCCCCAGGAAACTTTTGCCAGCAGAAGAGGGGGAAATAAGAGCACCAAACTCAAAGCAGCATCCAGGGGGATGAGGATGACCTTCAGGCAGGGATAAATAAACAGTTCAGACCCACAGCACCCGAAGTGCAGGGTGGGATATTTACACACTTGTATTCCAGCATCTAATTTAAGAAGCTGATGTCCCCTGGCAAAGCTGAGTGTGGCAGAGCTGCTTTTCCAGGAGCTCACCCAAGGAGATGCCTGACTGCAGTGGGACAACGGGCTCTGCCAGGAGCAGCCATTCCTGATGTTCTGCAGGATGGCTTTGAGGAACCTGGAGGGAATGCTGAGGGAACAGCACCCTGAGGACCCCAGTGCTCCACCTCCAGCATCCAGACATCTCCTGGGATACCCCTTATTTCTCCCAGCTTGATTACACCAGAGAGGCACAGCACACCGACAGTCCCGTTCGTGAAACCAGCCCTTCAGATCTAAATCCCAGCCTTTTCTCCCCCCCCAGCCATCTTTTTCTCCCTCCAGACCTCCTTTCTCCCTCCCCTTTTCAGCACACAAAAGGTCTGCTGCTAAGCAGGGGTTGCCATGAAAACAAGACAAGAGTTCGGGTGGGGAAAAGCGCCCACGTACCATCCTCTTCTCCCAATATAAATAAATAAGGGGGGAAAAAAGATAGATGTTTAGTGTCACTTGAGAGGAGCATGGAGCAGAAATTATGGCAATTTCCTGTAACTGGAATCAAATGCCCAACTTGCCAGCTCGCAGCAGGGCACTGCCATTAATTCCAACACTTGTGCGAGCGCCGTGTTCCCATTAAAGGGGCCAATTTCAAGTCCATTTCCCTCATCAACAGACGGCTCCGAAATTGGGGCTTGATAGATTTGATCAGGGCAGAGTTTGCACAGGTTGTGATTTTGGCGAGGAAAACTGCAAGGAAAAATTGTGCTCAAAATCCTCCGGTGCTGGTGAGGGGGTGGGAGATGCCCCTCAACCCGGCACCATCCCAATTATCCCAGGCGGATATCACTGAGCAGCAACGTGCTAAGGGAATTGGATGGATTAACCGCTGTAAAAACAAAAATGTTATTTAATCAAGGCATAACGAAGTCCAGCTATCTCCTGCGGGCTGCCACAGGGATTGGCAGAGCTTCCTGCAGCCCTAGCTCGAGACATTTAAGCTGCAAAGGAACTCTGCTATCCAGGACCTGATTCCTGCCATTTTCTCCTCAGTATTTCCAGATAAAGGATCCATTCCTGCCCAGCAAATATCCCAGGATAGTTGTGGGTCGTGCTAAGGTGCTACACCAGGATCTCATGGAGGTATTGCAGACAGACTGATGGATGATTGCCAGCAGCAGCACGGAATGATCTTCCTGGAGACTGGAAGTCCTGGATCTCTAGACTGGAAAGGAGGGATCCATGGAAAAGGCAGCACCACTTTTTCCGCCCTGTCCCAACCTGAGTCAGCATCTCACCAGCCTTGCCTGAAAATCCAGACTGACACTGCCACATTACAGCTCTGGGACAGGGATATTTGGGAGCAGACAGCCCCTCCTCAGTCCCTCCTGTATCACAGCTCTGGGACAGGGATATTTGGGAGCAGACAGCCCCTCCTCAGTCCCTCCTGTATCACAGCTCTGGGACAGGGATATTTGGGAGCAGACAGCCCCTCCTCAGTCCCTCCTGTATCACAGCTCTGGGACAGGGATATTTGGGAGCAGACAGCCCCTCCTCAGTCCCTCCTGTATCACAGCTCTGGGACAGGGATATTTGGGAGCAGACAGCCCCTCCTCTGCTCCCCATCCCAAAGCAAGCCATCCCCATGCCATCCCTCCTGGAAAGGGCCGTAATCCCCCCCGAGACAGGGAGCAGGATCATCACTCCCACCACAAAGGATGAATATTCATTTCAGCACTAAGTCCCCTATCAGGACTCCCAGGCAGGTGGTATTAAGACTGGATCCCCAGAGAGTTTTGTCTCATTCTCTGGAAGCCTTGACTTGGAGACACAATAACTCACTTAAGGAGAGCTCATTCTCTCTGCCGGGGAGTTGGGAGTGTGCTGGGAAGGCGACACTCAAATGACAGCAACTCCACTCGTGTCTCTCCTTGTCCACGCTCCGATGCTGGCAGGGCATGGCCACAAATCCCTGCATCAGCTACAGGTCTGGAGAGGGGATATGAAGAGGGACAAAGCATTCCTTGCTGTTCCTTCGGAGCCAGGACAAAGCCCCTTTGCAGGCTTGTGCCAGGCTCCCCAGTGCCAGCGCCTAATGAAAACATTTGCAATTACAATGATAATATTATGATTTTAAAAGGAATTAGATTCTGCTGACCTAAATATTAACCACGCAGAGAGTCAGGGCTATGTGGACCTCTACAAAGAACGTTGCACAGTTCTTTTCCAAGGATTTACAGGAGTGGGGGTAGGAGGGGAAGCGATGCCACAGGAACCCACACCACCCCTCACCCCCAGGACTGCAGGTGCAATGTGCTGCCACAGTTTCCCCAGCATTAAAAAAAGGATGACTGGAAAATAAACACTGAGAGAATGGAATACTTTTCCTCTTTTGAAAAAAAAGAAGCGGCAATCATCAGCGAAAGATGTTTCCCTGATCTGAAATTGCAGAGTATTAAACTGCTGAGCAGTTGTGACAGGTGCTGTAACAGCAGCATTCATTATCAGGTTGGTTCCCTTCAGTGCTCCTCACTCACGTGCTCCTCCCTAGAGCCTGCTTTACTCCAGCTTTACTCCAGCTTTACTCCTGCTTTACTCCTCCTGAGACATGGCACTGATTTTGATGCCTCTCAACCCAGTGACTGACGTCACAGCATCGCCCCAGGAGCGGAGCTGAACGTCCCACCCTGCCAGCCCCTGTCAGCCGGTGTGCCACAGAATCCCAGCAGGGTGTGGGTGGGAAGGGACCTTGGAGGCCATCCCCTTCCAAACCCTCCTGCCCTGGGCAGGGACACCTTCCACTCTCCCAGGGTGCTCCAGGCCCCGTCCAGCCTGGCCTTGGACACTGTCAGGGATCCAGGGGCAGCCAGAGCTGCTCTGGGCACCCTGTGCCAGGGCCTCCCCACCCTCCCAGCCAGGAATTCCCTCCCAATATCCCATCTAACCCTGCCCTCTTGCAGTGAGAAGCTATTCCCTGTGCCCTGTCCCTCTATCCCTTGTCCCCAGTCCCTCTCCAGCTCTCCTGGAGCCCCTTTAGGCCCCAGAAGGGGCTCTGAGCTCTCCCTGGATCCTTCTCCTCTCCAGGTGAGCACCCCCAGCTCTCCCAGCCTGGCTCCAGAGCAGAGGGGCTCCAGCCCTCGGAGAATCTCTGTGGCCTCCTCTGGACCCGCTCTGGCAGGCTCACACTCCATCTCTCCCTCCAGACATACCCAGGACCACCTTCCCCCTCCAGAACCCACCTTCACCAAGAAGCCTGTGTTACCTGAACCATTTTTTGTCACCAGAACGCCACTGAATCCATCTGTGCCACTGTGGGAGAGCAAGATGCCATGGATCAGCTGTACCTGTGATCTGTTCTCCCATCACACACCTGGCAGCAACACCCCTGATGGAACAGCACCCACCCAGATAATCTGGATGGCACAGAAAGTGGTTTGTGCCCCTCTGTCCTCAAGGTTTGACTAAAATAAGAGCTGAAGATCTCTGGGACTGCATGGAAATGTCAGGAGAGTTAAGCTATTCCCCATCCATCTCTGGAGGAGCGCATCTCCACACCAGTGGGCTGGCATTCCCTATTTTCATGGATGAAGGGAGGCATAAAACACCCGAGCTCCGACCTGCACACGGATATAAATGAGCACGTGGGCTGCTGGTGCTCCCTGCATCCCAGGACCTGGGTGCTGAAGATCACGGCCTCAATTTATCAACAGATACGAAGCTTTTCCTGCTCAAGGCACTGCTTCCCACACTGGGCAACTCGTGGGGGATTGAAAAGCAGCTCAGTCTCCGTCAGGGAGAAGGTTAATTATAGCTACATCATCCTACCACGGACACGCTGCAGCCGGGGGCTGATGAGAAACCTCTTCCCTTCCCTTTGGATTGTAAAGATGAACATATTTAATCCCTCCCGTGCTATTCGCAGAGCCCTGCGAGCCCGAGAAGATTCATGGTTGGTTTTTCACAGTGCTGCTCTTCCTGCTAACGATGCCCTTCCTGCTAATATATGCCGGATGGGATTCGCATTAGTCAGGAAGGGGCACCATAAAACGGCACACGGAAGAGGAGAGGAGCCTGCAGGCAATAAAACACCTGGGAGAAGCACTGCCACCAGAGAAACAAGCCTTGGTCCCCCCAGAAAGGCTCTGCTCTCTGTGCTGAGCCACCCCACCGCCAGCAGAAGCTCTTCCTCTTGGTGTAGCAGGAATTTTGTACCCCCTTTCCAGAGGCTGCAGCAGGTATGGGATGGATGATGCAGGTGGGAAGTCCAAGCATCACCCTGGGGATGTCAAGGGATGTCAGCATCATCAAGAAGGTCCTCCCTCTCCACCCCTGCCCAGCCTTCCTGAGCGAAAGCTGAGGGTGGAATAAAACATCATTTTCCTCCTTTGAAATATGTATCCCAAGCCAGTAGAGGGGGGAAAAGCCAACAGGAACAGGCAGAGGGTTGTGGGCACAGCCAGCTTGGATGCTGAAGGTGCAGGCTGTGACACGAGACTGTCCCCAGCACTGCAGGGAATAGTCCAACACCTGCGAGAGGAAGAAATTCCCTTTCTGTGGCCAGATGGCAACAGCAACAAAAATAACGCGCCCTCCCAAAAGAATGGAAAAAAAAGAGCAAGAAGAACCAGGAGCAACCTTTAAAAAGGTGCGTTGTTTCTTTCCGCTTTTTAAATGGCATCATATCAAAACAGCCCATAAAAAATGAATCTGAGCGTGTTTTGTAAATTATAGATTAGCCAGGAGCAATGCTTCACTACAAAGCTCGGTGCCAAGTTGCAATTCCAGCAGCGTTTCCGCAGAGCCCGCTGGGCAGGAGGTCACAGCAGTCGTAGCAGTGTGTTCTCTCTGTATTATTATTATTCTGATGCAGAAATAATACCAGTGCTCTACACAAGGCCAGCGAGTAGGGAAAGAGAAGGTGGGTGGTGGCGGATGGAAAAGAGCAAGGATGGGGCTAAAATTGTTCTTTATTCCCTTCATCTTGCCCTGACTAACTGAAGGTACATGTCATACACAGCTGGGTGGAAAAGAAATCTCTCCTCTACCTTCCCCCTTTGAGTCCATCTCTGTATAATCTGAGAGATTCTTGCAAAATCAAGGTCTTATGACTGAGTGGGAGGGAAACTACTGCTCTAAATACATGGTTTCGGGCTCTGAAGCTGAACAAATGTCTGTATCTCTGGGCTGTGAGCAATCCTGGGGATGGAGTACACGATGTGGTACCCGAGCGGAGCATCACTGACGTGATCTGCTGCCTTTGGGGTTTTATTTCACTCTTCTCTGCAGGTATCAGACTGAAGAGGTTAATATTAAAGGCACCTCGTGCCTTTAAAATGAAGGTCTGAAAAATAGCTAGATTTGGGGTTTCTGCTAATTTCTAGGGAGCTTTGATTTCGCCTCCTTTGTTTGGCAATTCTTTTTGAACACCGGTAGCAAAATTGGCCAATTACCATAATTGGGTCACCCCTAAAGACTGTGACAGACACCCAGGGCAACCTACCAGAGAGAATCTGACTTATGGCTCATTATTAGCGAGAGCTTGACAGGTTATTTCAGTAACAGGCAGCAAAGGCAGCAGAGCAAAGGCACTGGGGAGAAGCCGGGGGCCGTGTGGCCGGCAGGGCCGGAGAGTTGGCTCAGCCACTCCGGTCCCACAATGTCACCACGGGCACTGCCCCACTGCCCTGGGGCTCGGGGTGGGGGTGCAGGGTGCTCTGTGTAGGGCTGTAAATGCAGCACAATCCCTTCTACCCACGGGCTGGGTGCTGCACATTCAGCTTGGCAAGGTGGTGACTCGTAGGTGAGCTCCGCTTCATCCAGAGCTGGGCTTTAGCTCAGCTTTTGGGATTTTTTTTAGTGTTACAAGGTTGGCTGCTGGGTTTTGTGATGAGGAGACTGACTACCAGATCCTGGGCCTTGCCCATCTCTGGCCTCAGTGTTCTCGAGTCAAGAAGGTCATAGAAACACAGAATATCCTGAGGTGAAAGGGACCCTATGATCACTGAATCCACCTCCTGGCCCTGCACAGGACAGTCCCAAGAATCTCACCATGTGCTTAGGAATCAAGTGTTTGTCATCCCCTACGTGGGGATGAGTGAATACACTCACTTTGTAACCACAGCTCATAGGAGGAAAGAAGGGAAAATTGATTTCTTCCTGAACTCCTACAAGACTCCTTCAGAAACCCCAAATCCCGATTTCCCGCCCCCATGCCGCAGCATTTTGCCCCACCAGCATCAATCCTGGATGAATTTCCTTCCTGGGATCCCTTCCAAGGAAGGATCCTGCTCCCCCTTCCTGCACCACCACTATAAACACTCAGCAAATGCATCTTTATCCAAACCATGCGCAGCCAGACAGCTCCGTTGAGGAACATCTCCCTCTCCCCGAGCTGCTGAAGGACTGTGGAATCGGGATGGAACAGATGTTTTAAGGACTTCATAAATCCGTGAAGATAAAAAAACCATCCACCCAGCACTTTCTAACAACCCCCCGTGCTGACGGGCTGGCGCATCGGAAATAAATACAGCCACCCACAGAAAGTTGGATAAATCTCTGTGTTACATTCCAGATATATTATATATATATACTTATATATATATATACATGTGAGTCTGTGCATATATATATATATATTTTATATATATATGTATGAGTGTGCACATTTAAGAATACTCATGTTTTTTAAAGACTAAAGTTGCTAAATTTAGACCATTACGACTAAAAAAATCTTCCTTCCTCTCTCCTACCTCATCTTTTCTCCCATTAATCTGAGCAGCTCCCGCATTGCTTGTGTATCCCTCTGTCCCCTCCCTCCCACGGCTGTTGTGACTCCCCAACTCCCCCCCACCACTATCATCTCCCCCACTAACTCCTCACCAAACTCCAATGAGTTTTTCTAATTAGAGTAATTAATTTTCTGCCCAAGTTAATAAGACTGTCTGCAGTTCAGAAATAATTGGGCTTCCCAAACACCAATATTCCCTCCCTTTTCCCCTCTCTCTCCACAGTGAGTGACGAGAGGGCTCCTTAATAACTCAAACTCTCTGTTTTTCACCCGATGGTTTTGCGTTTCCAGCGTTATTTAGTTTTTCCATTAACACTCCAACACCAGCCTCCCCCTGCCTGGGGGGCACGGGAGGGAAGTGTGAGCTGAGGGATGCTCTGGCATGCGGGGGATCCCTCCCAAGAGGCAATAAATCCCTTCGGGAATCCACAAGCACCACTCCTCCCATGGCACCAACCACCAGGTTCATTTTCTCCACACCAGGCTTTGCTTTTCCCCTGCAGAGTATTCTGGAGTTGGGATTGACCTGGGGTGCTGTAAAAGGACATTTTGCCACGAGGAAACTCTCCGTTATATCGCCTAGATAAGGTTTTCCTAAAGATAAGACCCTACAACGCATTCCATGAGAGCCTGAGGAACCTTTCAGTGCTCTGGGACAGATTTGCAGGCGTCCCTCGGGGCCAACACGGTGATGCCCCAGAACACAAACCCTGCAGCCCTCAAGCCTAAGCTGGCCTGAATTTCCATGCAGACACCACAATTCATGATGCTAAACCTGGATAATGGATTTTCCTGGTGGGAAAGGATTCAACAGCATCCCAGGTGCTGGAGCTCCCAGGCGGGGCTGGACCACACAGGGTCAGCATCCCTCATTCTCGAGCCTGAGCATCACACAGGCTGAAGTTCGGAGGTCAGACAGGACAAGCCTTCAGATTTAGCAGCCAAAATTAAATACTAAAGCAGGTTCAGGAAAAAAAAAAAATTGTGCAGAATTGTGACAAGCACAGGAAAAAATATCTCCGTTTTAAAAGCATTAATGGAGCAGGCAATTCAACAACCTTCACCCGAAAGCACCCAAACACTTCGACTTTATAAAAGAAAATGGTTCAGTGACAATGAAGTTCAACGTTTCAGTGAAAAAGGCCTGTCAGGTTTGGAGCAGAGTGAATCAGGCCATCAGAAGAGGCAAATTCACATCAACCCTGACTCATTGCTGAGGCAGAGAAGAGCAGAAGCTTTGTGTGGTTTTATCAACACAAACCAGGACCGAGAGATCCCGGCTCACCGGGCTGGGAGGGCTGGAGTGAGGATTCCATGTCCTGACACCCTCAGAGCATCTCCTCCAGGTGAAATTTCGGCTGGTTCCACCCAGAAGGTCAGAGTAGATTAGAGCAACGAGCTGTCCTGGCCTTAATTCCCTGAAACGAGCGTCCTGCCTCTCGCTCCCTCCGCTAATGAAATAAAAGAAAGAAGATAAAATGCCAACCACAAACGAGAGATTTGCAGCTGGGGGATCTAATTCCAGGAGGCTGCAGGCCATAAAAAGAAGGGATCCATTAGCATCCACTTACCTGCCATGATGAAGTGACCGCGATAAAGTGCACAGGATTAAATAAATTTAAGTGAATCCCCTGACGGCATTTTTATGGGATTGAAAGAGGTTTTATCCACTCGCAACCTCTATCCTCGGAGGGAACTGATTCAATAAAAACCAAACCCACTTCATCTAGCAGGAAGGGAAAAAAAAAGACACAAAAACTCCGCAACGTTTACAGAGTCACTAAAGCAGTCAGGGAAAAAAATTAAATATAGGGCAAATCCCTGAGTGGGAGAAATGCGCAGAACTCTGCTGCTACAGCTGAGCTCCATCATTTTAACTTCCAACTTTTAATGCTTTCACTCCCTGGGGCAGGAGCAGTCGGTCCCTGCTGCCAGGCACCTTGCAGCTCCCACAGTGTTTGGAGTGGGGGAAAAAAGGATTTCCCACCCTTTGCTCCATCTCCTGAGATTCCCTCCTCCATCCCTCCAGCTCAGCACCTAAATTGCCCCTGGAATGCAGCTCCAAAGCAGCCTGGATATCCAAACTCTCTGCAACCTCCTCTCCCACAGCCAGGCCAGAAATAGGTCTGGCTCCCATCTGCCGATGAGGATGGGAATTAGTTCCATCCCTGCTCCGCTATTTTCTGCTGAGCTTTGCAAAGGGACGCTGCCGCTGCTGCCTGCAGATAACATCCCGCTGCTCCCGGAGGACAGAGATGCCATTTGCCATCCCACAGCCTCCATCTGCTGCCACAGCCCGTGCGCATCCCAAACACTGACATCCAAACTACTGACATCGCAAACACAGCATCCCAAACAAAGAGCATCCCGAACACTGACATCCAAACTACTGACATCGCAAACACAGCATCCCAAACAAAGAGCATCCCGAACACTGACATCCAAACTACTGACATCGCAAACACAGCATCCCAAACAAAGAGCATCCCGAACACTGACATCCAAACTACTGACATCGCAAACACAGCATCCCAAACAAAGAGCATCCCGAACACTGACATCCAAACTACTGACATCGCAAACACAGCATCCCAAACAAAGAGCATCCCGAACACTGACATCCAAACTACTGACATCGCAAACACAGCATCCCAAACAAAGAGCATCCCGAACACTGACATCCAAACTACTGACATCGCAAACACAGCATCCCAAACAAAGAGCATCCCGAACACTGACATCCAAACTACTGACATCGCAAACACAGCATCCCAAACAAAGAGCATCCCGAACACTGACATCCAAACTACTGACATCGCAAACACAGCATCCCAAACAAAGAGCATCCCGAACACTGACATCCAAACTACTGACATCGCAAACACAGCATCCCAAACAAAGAGCATCCCGAACACTGACATCCAAACTACTGACATCGCAAACACAGCATCCCAAACAAAGAGCATCCCGAACACTGACATCCAAACTACTGACATCGCAAACACAGCATCCCAAACAAAGAGCATCCCGAACACTGACATCCAAACTACTGACATCGCAAACACAGCATCCCAAACAAAGAGCATCCCGAACACTGACATCCAAACTACTGACATCGCAAACACAGCATCCCAAACAAAGAGCATCCCGAACACTGACATCCAAACTACTGACATCGCAAACACAGCATCCCAAACAAAGAGCATCCCGAACACTGACATCCAAACTACTGACATCGCAAACACAGCATCCCAAACAAAGAGCATCCCGAACACTGACATCCAAACTACTGACATCGCAAACACAGCATCCCAAACAAAGAGCATCCCGAACACTGACATCCAAACTACTGACATCGCAAACACAGCATCCCAAACAAAGAGCATCCCGAACACTGACATCCAAACTACTGACATCGCAAACACAGCATCCCAAACAAAGAGCATCCCGAACACTGACATCCAAACTACTGACATCGCAAACACAGCATCCCAAACAAAGAGCATCCCAAACACTGACATCCCAAACACAGCATCCCAAATACTGACATCCCAAACACTGAACATCCAGAACACTGAGCATCCCAAACACTGAACACCCCAAATGCTCAGCATCCCAAATGGCGAGCATCCAAAATGACAGGCATCCCAAATGCTGAACACTGAGCATCCCAAACATGGGGCACCCTGAACATGGAGCATCCTGAATGACGAACATCCTAAACACCAAACATCCCAAACACCAAGCATTCCAAACACTGAGCATCTCAAACACTGAACATCCAGAACACTGAGCATCCCAAATGCCAAGCATCCCAAACACTGACATCCCGAACACTGACATCCCAAACACTGACATCCCGAACACTGACATCCCAAACACTGACATCCCGAACACTGACATCCCAAACACTGACATCCCGAACACTGACATCCCAAACACAGAGCATCCCAAACACCAAGCATCCCATCCCAGATCCCAGTCCAGAGGCAAAATAACACTGCCTGGAGCCCCGAGCCTTTTCTCCCATGTGTCACTGTGGCCTCAGTTTCCCCAGGTGGAAGCAAAGTGTGGCACAGAGGGCACCATCTCTGCCACCTCGGCTCTGAAAGGGAATTTGCTTCCAGCATGGCCTGGGATTCAGCCTGGGGCTGTCAACCCCTGGAAAACCCCACGGACTTCATCCAGACCAACCCTTTCCTGAAGAACACCACCACCACTCCAAGTCGTGGGATTTTGCTGCGAGATGCAGGTGAGCAGGAGGACCAGATCCCAGGACAGGTGTTGGACACCTTTGCTGTTCCAAACAGGGACATTTGGGATCCTTTCCACCCCAAAGATGGAGCTGAAGGTCAGCAGAGCAGTGCTGCTCTGCCAGAGCCACACATCCTTCAAGCATTCCTCTGCACCCTGCACCTCCAGCCCTGCTGAGGAGCATTTGGGATTGCAGTAAACCCCACTGCACCCCATTTGTCTGCCCCTGCATCTCCCTCTGGATGGGTTTCCCTCCCAGCAGGGCTTCCAGAGGGGTTTGGCTCCTCCCAGCCACATCCATCACCCACCCATCCAGCACTCCCAAATTTATCTGCCCCGAATACATCACTTAACTCCATCTTTTAGAGCCTCTCCAGTCTCTCCTGAATTATCCAAGGGGTTCAGAGCAATGGGGCTGGGGAAGGAAAACCTCCCATCTTTAGGAGCTCCAGCCACAACCTCCAAAAGCCCACGATGAAAAAGAATCCATCAATCTGGCCCTAAACAACCAATGGTATAAATTCCTATCAGAGGAAGGAAAATAAGGATTAGAAGCTCCTCGGAACAAAGCTATTTTCCTCTGATGTACACGAGAGCGGGGGAAAAGCCATTTTAATTACTGATCAAAAATAAATGACTTGCATTTGCCAGGACTCTTTTTTTATTATTATTATTTTCGAAATTACTTTTGTAGAATGGCTTAAACTTATTAATATATTTATAAGGAAAGAAAACACCCATAAATGCTTGGAATACTGAGCCAACAAATTAATTAACATCAAATTACTCATGGTTACTCCAGCTTGATACTAAACATTGCTCCCCTATTATGTGGAGGATGGACAAAAATCTCTTGCAGCTGTTAATTATTTCAATTATTAATTTTACTTAATAATTCATATCACTTTCCCAACCCCCTGGAGTATGTTACAGTATCTACATTTCTTCCTCTCTGTCTCCATTTCTCCCTAACTCCACTTTCAGCAACACAATCCATCACTCCACAAGGTTACTGGCTTCAGGAGAGAGGGGTTTTTTTATTATTATTATTATTATTTTATTTTATTTTTTATAATCGACAGCCATTTCCTCCGAGAAATACCCCCGGTAAATACCTGCTCTAGAGAAACTATAATAAATCCTCAAAGGTGAACTTAGCTGCTTTTCCCCTTCATGTGCTGCCTTTAAAGAATAAAAAAGTAATACGTCTTAAAAAAACCTAAACCCACCCTCTGAGAGCCCAAATCCTCACTAGTACATACATGGAGAGTGAATTACGGATAAATCCACTCGAAAGTCAAGCAGGGAGGATTTTTTTAAGCACCTTTTAGGTCTGGATTAAGGTTCTCAGCATCGCCCAAGGCTGTGCTCAATCCATGGACCCTTCCCAAGTGTGTTCCCAATGCCAGGTCACAGCAGAGAAAGGGAAACTGAGGCACAAGGAAATGAGGTTTATTAATGAACTCAGGTTGCTCAGGGAAGCTGTGGCTGCCCCTGGATCCCTGGAAGTGTCCAAGGCCAGGCTGGATGTGGCTTGGACAACCTGGGATAGTGGAAGGTGTCCCTGCCCATGGCAGGGGGTGGAATGGGACGAGCTTTAAGGTCCTTTCCCGCCCAAATTATTCTGGGATTTTGGGATTCCCACACCTTCCCATCACACAGAAGGATGTGGAGCTGCTGGGCAGAGTCCAGGGGAGACCACAAAAGTGATCCAGAGGCTGGAGCACCTTTCCTGCAGAGACAGGCTGGGAGGAGGGGTTCACCTGGAGAGGAGAAGGCTCCAGGGAGACCTCAGAGCCCCTTCCAGTGCCTAAAGGGGCTCCAAAAGATCTGGAGAAGGAATCTGGACAAGGCCTGGAGTGGCAGGACACAGGGAATGGCTTCCCACTGCCAGAGGGCAGGAATAGGAGGGATATTGGGAAGAAATCCTTCCCTAGGAGGGTGAGGAGGCCCTGGCACAGGGTGCCCAGGGAAGCTGTGGCTGCCCCTGGATCCCTGGCAGTGTCCAAGGCCAGGCTGGACACTGGGGCTTGGAGCAGCCTGGGATAGGGGAAGGTGTCCCTGCCCATGGCAGAGGGTGGAACAGGATGAGCTTTAAGGTCCCTTCCAACTCAAACTATTCTGGAATTCTGTGATTCCCACACCTTCCCCTCCCGCGTGTCTCACTGCTGCTCTGAAGGGATCCCTTTTCCCCAGGCGTTCCTCATTACGTGAATACAGCCCTTAAAATACAAAGAGATTAGGAAAAAAAAGATGCAGTTGCAGCCTTTTCCTATTTTTCCCTCTTCTCTCCCTGTTTTTAAGCCCTCAGCAGCTGCCTTTTGGAGCTTTTGTGCTTAACCTCCCTGAATAGAGACTTACTTCAAAGTGAAAAGGAGAGTTGGGATTACAGCAGGATCCCCTATCAGCCGGAGCATCAGGAAAACTGCCTTGGCTTTGGAAGCAGGTGAGAAAATATTGCATGGAGAAAGGTGTGAAGCTCCTGAAAATAGTCCTGTCACCCTCAAAGGGAAAAGCTTGGAAAAAATGGAGATGGATGGGGGAATTGAAATTTTAAAAAATATATATATTCACATTCCAACATGTCTATTTTCCCATGGAAGTGTTTAATCCGACAAAAACTTGTTGAATTTGGTGCTGCTGGGGTTCAGGGATGTCACAGAATTTGGGATTGATCCGCAGCTGGTGCCACCAAACCACTTCCTGCTCATGGATGCCCACAGCCCTACACGCTCCCGTGTGCCTGAGTCTATCTGGAAGTTAATTTCCAGATCAAAAGGAGCCTTTTCAATGACAGAATACAAAGGGGGGTTGGTGGAGGATGGAGAAAAGGATGAAAAACTTGGCAGCCCCGGGATACTTCTTGCTGTGGAGAGGATCCATAATTGTGATATGGTTTTGGGGAGGAGAAAGGAGGAATTTGGTGTTAACTCTGGGGCAGAGAGTCCCAAATTTGATTCCAGACAGGAAACGTTTAAGGAGAAACAAGAGCTCCACACTCCAGCACACACACAATAAAAGCCTCATCTATTAATCTTCCCCCTTGATCTAGAGCAGAGAACTAAAATGACACTCGATGCTCTTTGCTGATCGGTGGAGGGCAAATCAAATCCCAGATGAGGGGAGCAGCAGCTCCAAGAGAGACACGCTGAAAAATAAACAGGAGGATTGTTGGTTTGAGGTTGTTTCTGGGAAGGAGGGAGGGGAGAGGTCGCTTTCAAAACATGTGGGTTTTTTTTAATTCATCTATTAAATATGGTGAGTAACAAAATCTGATTATTTGCTGGGTGGCCTGGATGGCCTTTACATATTTTCCAATGGGATAACAACAGTCTGGAGCCTAAATCTGACAGCTGATCCTGTTATTGAGCCCCGAAAGTGCCTGGCCTTTCCGTGGCATCGCTTTTCCAGGGATGCCCAAGAGCTTGGCAAGAACAACCCAGGCTTCCCTCACACCCCTGTTAGGCAGCAGGTAAAAAATCAGTCCCATTTTGAACAGCTGGGGAAACTGGGGCAACAAAAATGGGAAACAATTTGTCCATGCTGGCTCAATAATGTGCTTATAAAAGGAATCTGAGACCACTTTTCCCATCCATCCGCTAAAGCTCCCTCCCTCCCCGAGTGGCTCTGAATAACTGTGTCACTTTTCCTGCAATTTGCAGAGGCCCCACGCTGCTCCTCTCTTCCCCTCGCTCCCACTGATTGGCATTTCCATCTCCACGACGTGGTGTTTTTCTGCTCTCCGGGGGAAACGAGGCTCTTAAGGGGCTCCTGGCTTGTTCTTCAGCAGGGAAGGGGTTGGAAAGCGGAGGGCAAAGCCCAGCAGGAGCAGAGGGAGCAGGCACAGCCCCTGCTTGGACCTAAAGCTAAAGGAAATCTGCATTTTCCTCCACTTTCTCCCTTTTTTCCCCTCTTTTCCCACATGCCTTGTAGCACTGCAGTGGGTGGTCCCATTCCTGCAATGCTGCTCCCACCATCAGCTCAGCTGGCCTCAGCCCTGACTTCCCACCACCTTGTTGGTGCAGGGAACCAAACCCTGGTGTTTTCTCCCTGTATTAAACCCCATGGCTTTGCCTTTTCCTGCCTGGCACGACCTCACTGGATACAATCCTAAAATAAGAATTACCCCAGAGTTTTCTGCCTCTCCAGCATGCCAGCCCCAAAACTGCTCCCTAACAGGGGACAAGGTGCACGGCATCAAGATCATCACCCAACCTGAGCTTTTGCAGCACACACAGCAACAAACTGAGCCCACACACCTCCTCCAGAGCCACCTTCCTTTAAGGAAAGGGCTGGGTTTTGTTAGCTGGGTCTTTTTTTTTATTCCCCCTCTTTTTCCTCTTAGGCCTGAACGGTTTAATGAGCGTCCTTTTGACCTAGGAAACTTAGTTTTAATTTTCATCCCTTTATCCAGAGAACAATGTGTCCTGGGGGCATCTTTGAGCACAATGTACACTTTCATCATCAAAACAAATGCTAGAAATACCCATCTGCCATGGTATCAGAGTGTGTTGGCTCACTGAGCCGGACACCGCTTAGGGGACAAGGGAGGCTTTTACTCTTCTCAAAGTCATGAGTGCTCCCTCTAAGCTCTTTAGCATTAGAGATTCCTGTGGAGACGGGTATTAGAAGCTCCATTTCTTTCCTCCCTAGTCAGGAATGATGGGGAATGGAGCGTTCTTTGGAGATTTCTGCTCCTACGGGGGAGAAATAAAGGGGATCAGTCATCCCGGCGGGTGCCTTGGAGGGTCTCGGGAGATGCTGCTCGGAGGGAGGGATGGAGCAGCAAGCTGGGTCCAAAGTCAAGGACTCAGCTCTGAGCTGAAGGTTACCCAGGGTGGGCAAATATCCAGCAGGGCTCCACCTCAGCTTTCAGTCCCCAGAACGGGGTGACAACTCTGTGATTTGTCACAGAACTTCACAATAGTTTGGGTTGGAAGGGACCTTAAAGATCATCCACCCACTGCCGTGGCAGGGACACTTTCCTCTAGACCAGGGTGCTCCAAGCCCTTTCCAACCTGGCCTTGGACACTTCCAGGGATGGGGCAGCCACAGATTTTCTGGACCTCCTGTGCCAGGGTTTCCCCACCCTGTCAGTGATTGCACCCCTGGGTCTGGATCTCCAGATGATGTGCACCAGCTCCACTCAACATCCTCCCTCCACCACACCTTACCCAGACCTTCCCAATTTCCCCCCCAGCACCCCAATATTCAACACCATTTCATGCCATGACACTCAGCTTTTTAGGATTTGGCCTCTTCCCCAAACCCACCCTCAAAAGAGGTTCGCCAGCTACAGCCTCCCCTCTGTTCCAGACTGGAATAATTTGGAATAAGTTATAATAATAGTAAACAGAGTACAAACAACAACAAATCAAACCTGCTTTGTTACTCCCCAGGCACACACATTTGTCTTCCAAGCGACAAAGTAATCACATTTTTGGTTCTAATTTATGACGTGCATTTCAGTCGGTGCCTTGGGGCGTTATCACAAGTCACAGCCCCAGTACGCATCGAGAGGAATCCAGGCTCTTAAATCCTCACCTCCTTTAGCTTCTCCACCTGCCAGCAATTCCAAAGACATCTCTTCTCTGTTGGAGCTGACTGCAGCAGAGCCCAGGGATGGAATCCCACCTCCACGGGGAAGAGCTGAGCCCCAGGGAGCACCAGCCCCATGGGAAGGGGCATCACAAAACCTGCTGAAGGCTGGGCTGTGATTCATTTCCTAAGGAATTTGCATGGAAAAGCCTATTTTTACCTATTAGCTTTTATGTTCTCCCTTCAAACGGCTTCAAAACGTAACGTCCATCATTACGGTTTATGGGACACTGACACACACAGAGAAAACACTGGAATGTGGAAAAATACAGAGAGTTCTTCCTTCTGCTGTGGGTTCTTCCCAGCAGCCACCAGTCACCCAGGCAGCAGCTGGAACACGTAGGTGAGGACCAGCTGCAGAGAGGGGTGAGCAGCTGGATCTCAGGGGAATTTGGCGCGCGGCTCAGGATCTCTCCAGCTGAATTTGGAAGGATGGAATGGGAAGGTACGAGGCTCCTGGAGCGGTACAGTTGTACCTGCCCAGCCTCTCTCTCCACACTGAGCAGGCATCAGAGCTTCCAGGAGAGATCTCCGAGGCCAGGGCACTTCCATAGGGAAAAACAAGGGTTTTCCCCCTCTTTTGACCACAAACTCTTTATGCTGCTGGGATTTTCATAGGGCAGCTGTCAGTTTGTGCTTAAGCCAGCGAAACAGGGTCACATCTACATCAGGCCAGAATAAGCACCAAGCCTTTGCTGGGCTGGGAGAGGGGAAGGAAACGGGATGGGAGCTGAGATTTCCTCCCCCAAGATAACACCAAGAGAAATCTCTGCTGCAAAGCAGAATAATCACATTTCTTGCCAAGGAGCACAAGCCTTTTGGCAGGTCGGGGATGGATCTCAGGAGCTGACACGTCTCTCTGCCGTCTACAGCTGATGAAGTGTCAAATGAGATGGAACAGAAAGTGAGACCCATCTGGGGAAGCTCCAACAGGCTGATTGATACCGGGAGGAGGAGGAGGAGGAGGAGGAGGGTGAGGTGGCTGGGGACCTGCTGCTGGTTGCTCCCACACTCAGCAAGGTGATGCCGAGGGACACTTTGGAGATGGCCAGCCCCGAGCATCTCTGTGACTCCTGAGCACCTCTGTGACTCCTCCTCCTCCTCCTCCTCCTCTCCCGCAGCCTTGGTAATTGCCAGAGCAGTCAGCAGTGACAGCACTCGTAGTCCTCAACACAAATAGCAATGATCATTAATTACTGTCCTCATTCATTAGTGTGAGAGAGGGTCCCTGGGCAGGCTCCTCTGGAGCTGACAGGTGGCTCAGGGGTGAGCGGGCCCAGCGCTTTGCAGAAGAGCTGGTTGTAAAAACTCAGATTAACTTTGGGTTTTCAGCAGCGCAAGAACAGGGAGAGGAGGTAAATCCGTGCCTCTCATCACTGGCACCCCAAATCACCACACATGCCCCGGGCCAGGGGCTGCAATGGAAACGGGGGAGGGATGGAGACGTGCTGGAAGGCAGTAATGCACCTCGGGGCACTGGTGGGGTGAAATGAAGCTACAGCCCGGAGATGTGGGAGGGTTGGTAAAGGGGAGAGAACACGTCCCCTGACCTTGCCCATAGCATCTGCATCCCACACAGGGATTAATGCAATTAAGGGATTTCCAGCCTGACCCTTGAACTGTCACAATTCCCTCCATCCCATCAGAGCATGAGTCGCTCCAGAGCAGAGGGTGACCTTCAAGATGTGGGGGATGTCTTTTCCAAAAGGACCTTGTGGAATTTGGTCCTGAATTAATGGAAATCCCATTTCAGCCTAAGGGGAAACCTTTTGTCTGAGGGCTTGGGAAAGCAGGGAAGGAGGCAAGGCACAAGATCCACCACATCACCAAAAAGCCCTGCTCCCAGAAAGCCAGACACACACAGCCACGGGGTGCTGTGCTCCACGATACCCCTTAATAGGATCAGCAGAACAGGGCCAGCATATAAAATACAGCTGCTTTGGAGATCACAAAAAATACTTTAATCTGCAGTGGCTCCTCACCTCTAGGGGCCTGTGAACTGGTACACTCTATCTGCTTATTTAGCTGATCCTGTTAAAAAGCTATCAGAATAAAGCAGAGAGGGAAAAAGAAAGAGAAATCTTCGTTGTGTGAACCGAGCCAGAGAAAACTTTCCCTCTAGCAAGACTCTGGCAAAAATCCCAGTCCCACTCCACTGGTGCTTTGAAATACAAACACGAAGACCTGCTGGTCCTAAAGAGCGTTTCCCATCGCCCCGGGGCTCGCTGCCCACGGAGAAGTCCTGGAGATGCTCCTTGGAGAAGCAGGGATGATCTTCACAGCCTGCGCAAGAAGAAGTTAGGAGATAAGGCAAGAGGGAGATGTGAGGAAGCAGGAGCATCCTGACCGCAGGGAAGCGTCCGGGGGAGTGCCTTGGAAGGAATAAAGCACCACGGATTTTGTACCCGACCTGGAAATGAGGCTCCCCTCTCCCCACCCCTCTGTCAGAGCCCAAGGGCAGCGGCAGGAGGACTTTGTCACATGGAGAGCTGGGAATGGGGGAGCCCCACCAGGGAGGGACGCTCAGCACAAGCCTGATAGAGACATCACCCGGCGACTGTGCATGAGGGACAGGCAGGAGCTGCCTCACCCAGAGCTAAAACCAGGAGGAAAAGCCATCAACAAAGGCAAAATACAAAGGCAAGGTACAAAACCAGCTTTTGCCTGCCTTGAATAACTTACCTGGCTCCGGTGGGAGGCAGGAGGGGTAAATTCCTGCTCTGTAAGGGTCTGCTGGCCACCAGCTTTGCTCCAGCTGCTGTCATCCAGCTCCTACCAACCTGCTGCTCTTGACTCTTTTATTCAGGACCCGTAGTTTGGTCAGGTTTACACATCAAAGGCAATAAAGCAAAGAGCTGAGCGAGGTGTGAGAGGCGCAGCAAGGCCAGAGCCCCAGGCAGGCCACACAGGCCTGGGATCATCTCATGGGAAAACAGAACCATTTCTCCAGCACCTCCTGCTGCCCTGCACGGAGCCCAGTGGCAAATTTCAGGGGGAGAAAAACCAAAAGGCAAATTGCAAAGGGTACACAGAGGATTCCCTAATTTCATGTGGAGAGATGGGATCTGCAGGCCGAAGGACACGCAAAATGTGAAGGGATGAAAGTCCATTCTGCACAAGCCCTGGAAGAGTGCCTCATCCCCTTGGATGCACTGGACAACACCCAGACATGGCTTCAAGCCCTCCGTATCACCCTGACAAAATCCTCACTCTTCCCACTTAGATGGAGTCCAGGAGCCTCAGTCCCAGATCCCAGACCTGTGTCAGCAACCCATGCTGCTCACGGGCAACATTCCAGCCGATCATATTCCTGGGATACTTTGGAGAAGCAGAGCACACCACCATGAGCACACCAGCAAATAACCTCCATCTTACTGGAATCCTTAAAATCAGTAAATCTGCCTTAAGGAGAATGTTAATAGCAATATTTCAGGAAAAGGGAGATTTTGGAGTGCAGCTTGTCCTGTATGACCCTAAATCCCTGAAACAGAGTTGGAATTGGCTCTTAAATGTAACCATATTATTCATGCAGGGAGACACACTGTGGAACACCCAAGGAGGGACCAGGACTCATCCTGCCTGGTGCTGTCCCCATTCCTGGGCCGGGATGGTGGGAGCTGCTGCTGTCGGTGCTCGGGGCCAATTCAGCCCCAGCTGGTCCCCCCCAGATGAGAATAAACCAGAAAATCCTGCAGCCCTGGCACTCACCACACACCACGTGGGAGCCGGGGATGGCAGCGCCGCTGCCTCCAGCCCTGACCTTTATTTTCCATTAATGGACCCGGGTGAGTGTCGGCCGTGTTTGAAGCTGCATAAAATGAACTGAAAATAAGAGGGATAAACAGCAGCAGTTAAGGCTCTTTTCCCACTCCCACACTCCCCCCGCCTTTTTTTTTTTTCCTGGAGCAATGCTGAACCAACTGCATCAAAGTTATTGACACACAGCGAGGTGCTTGCAGGCACAGCTGACTTGTTGGGAACCAGCTCCCTGCCGGCTGCCTAAGCAGGGAAGACAAACCCAGAGGAAAGAAGCTCTGCGGGGGGAGATCTGCGAGTCCCCAGATGTCAGAGAGCATCTGGTTCAAGTGCAGCCAGGACAGAGGCAGCCCATCCCCCTCCTGAGGAAAATGGAGTGAAAAATGAGTGAGCATCGCTACGGCTGGAAAGGGAAGCCAAGGAATGGGAAAGCGATGCCGAGAGTTGATTTAACTTTATGCTGACAGTCCACGCCCTGAGCAGGTGTCATCCACCCATGGATGCAATTTTCCACCCTAACTGAGGTATTTCACCCCCCACTCTTGTAGGTACATCATTTTCTGGTGAAGCCCATAAAGAAAAGAGGATCCTCTTTAGAAAGAAATTCTTCCCCGGGAGGGTGGTGGGACCCTGGCACAGACAAGCTGTGGATGTCCTGAACACTTCCAAGGACACCTGGAAGTGTCCACGGCCAGGCTGGACAGGAATTGAAGCATCCTGGTCTAGTGGAAGGTAGGGCGTGGAACTGGATGAGCTTTAGGCTTCCCTATAACCCAAACCATTTGATAATTCCATGATTATTCTCACAGATAGTGCCCGTAAGCCCCACACCAAGGAAGAAACAGGAGCTGGAGGGCTCCAGTGAGAAACAACACCACCAGGAGAATTGTCATTTGGGCTTTCCCACAGCCAGACTGCCATCAGAGGGAAAGGAGCCAGCCCAAAACTTTTAAAAACATTAACCTTCGCTGGTATTTGCAGAGCAAACAGGGAACTCACACAAATTAAATGGCAATGTGTTGCTTCCTTCTGCTATTCCAGTTTTAGGAATGCGGGTTTAGGATTCCAGCGCATGCTGTCCTGGGCTGCTAACCCTTCAATTCTTTAAATCCAAGCTCATCTCTCAGCCAGGCCTTTAATTTAAATTTCGCTGGATAGCTGCCCCATGTTTAATAAATAACTATTGACTACTTAAAGAGCACCTGGGCTGAGGTTTCCCACCTCAGGCTGGGTGCACACGTACAAACACACAATGCCTATTACCGCCTTATTAAACCTTAGTCCTAGGCAAGAGCTTAATAGTCACTTGCTATTTAATTAGCCAGGGAGTTCAGGGCTTATTGGGGGAAAAAAATTAAATACCAGCAGGACTGTAGCTCTGACAGCCCTGGGAAATGGCCCCTCCTTTCCCTTTGTTATCCACAGAGGAAATGGCCATCCCAAGGAAGGATCACTGAATCCCAGACTGGTTTGGGTTGGAAGGGACCCTAAACCTCATCTCGTTCCACTCCCTGTCATGGGCAGGGACACCTTCCACTATCCCAGCCTGCTCCAAACCCTGTCGAACCCGGCCTTGGACACTTCCAGGGATGAGGAGTCCACAACCTCTCCGAGTGACCTGTTGCAGCATCTCAGAGATGTGGGGAGGATGGGACAGTGGCTCCCACTGTCTCCTTTGATCTAGCATGGTGGGGGCTGATAAACCAGTGAAAAAGTTCCAGGCCACCACCATGGCCAAGCCAGGAGTGGCCAAGCCAGGAGTGGCCAAGCCCTGGTCACCCACAAAAGCAGCCACTGAACACCCATGCATACAAAAATCCAGCCCAGAGCTGCTGTCTGTGTGTCTGACCAGGAGCACTCCTAAACCCCCACGGGAGAACTTTAACTCCTGTGCTTTGCAGCAGGTGACACTTGTGGCTCCCCTTCCCCCAGACTCAGCACTCCCATAACTCACACTGCATGCCAGCTATTCAAAGGTAAGCTTCCATCAGGATCCAGGAGGATTTATCTACACGGGCTCCCATCAAGGGTAATAAGATGAAGGCAATCAGCTTCATACATTCCACTTTGGCCAGTATAAATTCCTTCACTTCATTAGATGTCTGCTGGAGTCATGGCAAGGAATGAGCAGGGATGGGGGAAAGAAAAAGAAGGGGAAGAAGAGGAAGATAAAACACTCCCAGGCTACATCTAGCTGTGCTTTTGTTGGGAAGGTGGTTGGGGTTAGAATTGTAGAATCCCAGACTGGTTTGGGTTGGAAGGGATCTTAAAGCTCATCCAGTTCCACCCCCTGCCCTGTGCAGGGACACCTCCCACTATCCCAGGTTGCTCCAAGCCCCATCCAACCTGGCCTGGAACATTTCCAGGGATGGAGCAGCCACAGCTTCTCTGGGCACCCTGCGCCAGGGCCTCCCCACCCTCACAGGGAAGAATTCCCTCCCAATATCCCACCTAACCCTGCCCTCTGTCAATTTAAAACCATTTCCCCTTGTCCTGTCACTACCTGGATTCGTGGATTCAGCCAACACCAGCTGGGAGGGTTCAAGGCAGCCTGTTAGACCCTCTGGCAGCATTCCCCTCTCCCAGTGGACACACATTCCTGGGTGGATCGGGGGTTATTCTGGCCGTTTCTTTGCAGGATTTCTCGCTGCTCGTTTGCTCCATCCCAGCGGACGTTGCCATCTGCCAGCGCGTCACCCGACAGGAGATTTTGTCAGCGCCACGGTCGGCGTCACTGTGAAGGTGACACTTTCCAGGGGGCTGGCTGTGGTTTGTGTCTGCTCTCAATTTATTCACAGAGCAACTTAAAAAAAATTAATAAAATAAAATTCAAATGCAACTAGAAGAGACTTTGTAAAAACAGCCATTACAAAACTCGAGGCTTTCAGATGTTGTTACTGTTCCAGCGAGCCCCAGAGATAACGGCTGAAATCAGGGCCCTGCTGTGCACTTCACAAACAGGCAAAAATCGTGCCTCCCTTCAGGAAAGGGCTGTGTTTGCTCTGAGTTGCAGCAGACAGAGGAGATTGGTGCTAAGCCGAATGCCAGATGTCTTATCAGGCACTCACACCAAGAGATGTTAACTCTGAAACCTACTGGAAAGGTTAACTCTGAAACCAACTGGAGAGGTTAACTCTGAAACCTACTGCAGATATTAACTCTGAAACCAACTGGAGAGGTTAACTCTGAAACCAACTGGAGAGGTTAACTCTGAAACCTACTGCAGATATTAACTCTGAAACCAACTGGAGAGGTTAACTCTGAAACCAACTGCAGAGGTTAACTCTGAAACCTACTGCAGATATTAACTCTGAAACCAACTGGAGAGGTTAACTCTGACACCTACTGCAGATATTAACTCTGAAACCAACTGGAGAGGTTAACTCTGACACCTACTGCAGATATTAACTCTGAAACCAACTGGAGAGGTTAACTCTGACACCTACTGCAGATATTAACTCTGAAACCAACTGGAGAGGTTAACTCTGACACCTACTGCAGATATTAACTCTGAAACCAACTGGAGAGGTTAACTCTGACACCTACTGCAGATATTAACTCTGAAACCAACTGGAGAGGTTAACTCTGACACCTACTGCAGATATTAACTCTGAAACCAACTGGAGAGGTTAACTCTGACACCTACTGCAGATATTAACTCTGAAACCAACTGGAGAGGTTAACTCTGAAACCTACTGCAGAGGTTAACTCTGAAACCTACTGGAAAGGTTAACTCTGAAATCTACTGGAGATGTTAACTCTGAAACCTACTGATGGCGAGCTCAAAGTCATCGTGGTGTTTGAGTTGACTCGCTCAGCTCCTCTCTGGCTGTGCCCCCCTCAGCCTTCTGCTTCCTCTCCAAGTAACGGTCCCTCAGCACCCCAAAACCAGCCCAAAAAGGGCAGTCAGAGACCATCAATCCCATAAATTAACCCACACAGAGCTGAGTAGGACACAGCATGGCATCCACCATCAGGTTCTCGTGCTCCTCCTCCTCCCCCACTGGCTGGACACAGGGTCTGGAGAATCTTCACGAAGACCCAGCGCCATTGAGCCAAGTCACCATTCTCCTGACATGACATTTGTTATCCCTAATTACCAACTTGGCTTCATTTTAAAGCCATTTGCACTGATTACTCTGACTGCTGCCTTGGGTAGTCAATGACTTAGATTAACTAATCACAGCACACAGAAAAATATTTTAAATATATGTATATTCACCTAAATTCCTTTAATGTCCTGCTTTGCGGCATCTTGGCTTAAACTGATGCCCACTTGTTCCTCTAATCTGACACGAGCTCAAAGAGTCTCGTGGCATCAATCCGCTCAATTCCCTTCAGAAACGTGTAAGCCCTCAACGAAGCCCCTTCTTAATCCCCTTTTTGCCAGTGATTACAGAGCTGGTGTCTCTAACTCAGCCCGGATCAGAGTCCCCACGTCCCCACCGAGCTGCTTTTTGTTCGCTTGGCTGCGCGGTGTCGCTCCTGCAGCGCCGCCAAGCCCGGGGTCACCTCCCCTGGCGTGGCCTGGGACGGGGCCTTAATGCATTTACAAACTGCTCAGCCTTCGGGGTGGTTTGGGTCCACATATTCCAGAGTTTCAGGAAAAGCAGCAGACAAGGAAACGGTAATTTAAACCCAAAAAAGAGGAAAGAAGTTGAAATTCTGAATTCAATTCCTGGTTGTGGCAAATCCACAGCAGAAAATAAATTCCCTAGATAAGCGCTGCTTTGAAGAAGAAGCTCAGCACCTCTCCCAACCCACCTCCACTCTCATTTTGTCCCCCATTAAAATCACGTTGCCATGCAGACACCCCATTCCTTGCTCCGGAGGTGATGTCAGCTCTCCTGAGCTCACTCTGAAAAGTCATGGAAACCTCTGGCTCCAGGACTTGCATTGAGACTTAGCACAGAATTACAGCATCATGGAATGTTCTGGGTTGGAAGGGACCTTAAAGATCCATCTTGTTCCAACCTTTTGCCATGGGCAGGGACAAATTTCACTAGACCAGGTTGCTCAGAGCTCCATCCAACCTGGACTTCCCTCCTCTCTTTCCACGTCCCTCGTGTAGGTGGGAACATCAGGAAGAGGCTGTGGAGAAGGGCGGCTCCGAGGGCGGACAGACAAACAGCCGGACATGCCAGCGCTTCTGCCTCTGCTTCCTGCTGGGATGGATTGCCGTGCTTTAGCATGCAGCAAACTCCTTCCAGCCTTGGCATGGGGAGGAAAAGCAGCTGCAAGAGCCACGGCCAACTCTCGGCGGGAGGAAACATGCCTCAGGCACAGGTCGTAAACACACGTGCGGAGAGGCTGCTCCGAGGAGGAGTGCTTCCAGCTCGAGGAGGAGCGATTCCAGCTCGGCAGGGCCTGATGGCAGGAGAGCAAACAAATGGCTGACCAGCAGGAGCCCGCTCTGCCCACGGCCTGGGGGAGCCAGGACGGGCTCTGCCCAGCACTGCCAGGCAGCTGCTCCCTGAAAGGGAGGGGAGAGGCCCCAGGCATCCAAACCCCCTGTGATACCAGCATCAGGTGGAAGAGGAAGAGGAAGGAGAGGAGGAGAAAGGAGAGGAGAGGACGCTGCTTTGCTGTTTCTACAAAGATGCTCTGCTTGTTTGCAAAGGGGGAAGGGACGATGTAGAGCTGGCAGGAGAAGCAACCCACACCTCTAAGGAAAATCCCCGAGGATCCAGCCTGGGGATACAGTGGAGACGCCCCGGGATGGGCGGGGGTGGCACGATGCCCATGAGAGGTGCAGTGATTTCCCACGCTGAGGGTTAAGCAGGCCAGGATAAGTCCATGCCTGGCAGCACTGGAGAACATCCCCTCACCCCCTCTCCAGCCTTTCACTGTTCCCATTTCCAACCCCATTAGCACTTCCCACTGCTGCAATGAGTTCTGTCCAGCCTCAGAGCCCTGCAAGTGGGGTTGGAGGGGACTCAGTGTGAGCCACGGGTCTGGGGGGATCGCAGAGCAAGGGAGGGAGGAGAAGAGCAGGAGGGCCAAGCTGAACCACCCGCACAGCCATCGCATCCTGGACTGGGGATACTCAAGGTCAGGGAAGAGCTGCAGCTGCAGAAACCACGTTCCTCCAATTTATCTCTTCTTTTTTCCAAGATCTTCAGACAAAACGNGGGGAGGATGGCGGGGTGAGAGAGGGGAGGATGGCAGGGTGAGACCAGGGAGGATGGCGGGGTGAGGACCACGGGCCTTTTCCACAGCTCGTTTTCGCCATCTAGTGCTCAGCTCCCTCTTCCGTGGAAAACCAGCCAAAACCAGGGATTATTTCACAAACGCAGAGCTGCGCAGAATAAAACCCTGCTTTTCCATGTCAGCTCAGACACGGCCCCTGTGCAGCTGAAGCCCCAGAGCACGAGACGGTCATAAATTATCATATTTGGGTCGTTTTGGAGTATTTTTTTGCCAGAGAACAAAACTGAGCCGTCCCAGATTGGCACAGAACAGGTCCAGGGAGAACACACAGTCTTCAGTCCATGAAACCTTGCTTTCTCCTCCTGCTTCCCATGCCCCTTTTCCTTGGCTTTGAGAAATCACTGTGCGTGCCTCACAGAATCACAGAATCACAGAATTACCAGGTTGGAAGAGACCTTCAAGATCATCGAGTCCAACCTCTGCCCTAACACCTTAACTAAACTAAACCATGGCACTGAGTGCCACATCCAATCTCTTTTTAAACACATCCAGGGATGGCGATTCCACCACCTCCCCAGGTAAACCATTCCAATACTTTATCACTCTTTCTGTAAAAAAGTTTCTCCTAAGATCTAACCTGTATTTCCCTTGGCGCAACTTAAGACTGTGTCCTCTTGTTCTGTCAGTTGTTGCCTCAGTTTCCCCAAGCAGAGGAAAGCATCTCTCTTTAACAACACAGACAAAATTATCTCTTCTCATACCTCATCAGTATTCTGAGAACCACAAGGGAGGGAAATTCGCCAATATCTTCTTGAAGGATCAACGCCTGAATACAGGATGTTTTCCATAAGATCCAAAATGCACAGGAAAACGCAAAGGAAAAGCAGATTTTGATGTCCATCAGCATGTTCCACATCAACCCAGGCATTTGCTAACTCAAAAATGACAAAACTGATACGGAAAGCACAGTGAGTCCCAAGGGGAAGACACTGGAGCAGGCTATCCAGCGAGCTGGTGGACTCTTCACCCCTGGAAGTGTTTGAGGCCAAGCTGGACAGGGCTTGGAGCATCCTGGTGGAAGGCCTCCCTGCTCCTGGCAGGGGGGTTGGATTAGAAACCTGTAAAGGCCCCTCAAACCCCAAACTATTTTACAATTTAATGATCCCCTGTTGGGAGGAGCACCAGGGATGCTCTGAAGTGAGCAGGAAGAACAGTCCCAGCCCCATGAAGAGGCGCGGCAGGAGCCACACAAGCCAGAAAACGATGAAGCAGAGCTCAGCTCACCACGCTGAACCCGTCTGTCTCAGTGGGATTGCTCAGCTGCTGCAGGCAAGGCCGTGCTGCCTGGGGAGGGGGTCCCCAGCAGCCCCTGATGTCCCCAAGGTGCCAGCAGGCTGCTGCGCCGTGCCGCAGGAGGGCATTGCCATCTGCTGACAGGCTGCAGCCCTGCACGCTGCTGCAGCAAGCCCTGCCTGCTCCTGCCTGCGGGCTGCTGGGCCGGCAGGGGCTGCCTGCTCCCCTCCAGGCACCGGGGATGGGGCCCAGCAAGCCCCGGGTGCAATCCCCCATCGCGGGCAGGACGATGCTCCTGCTCCAGGATCTGCCCGGCTCCGTCCCGGCAGGGTAAAGGCAGCGCCATCCACCAGCAGTGGCTTCCACTCACGAGTGAATAATCAGCTTATTACAGATTCAGATAGAAAATCATAATATTTGCTAATCACAATATTAATTTCTTGCTAATTGGCTGCCTGATGGCACAGGCAGAGCAAGGGGGCACCAGCTGGCTGCCGAGGCAGGGCCTTCCCTGGCTGCTACACGGCGCCGGAGGTTTTGGCTTTCTCCAGCAAAGTCGGGTGCAGAAGTCAAGTCCCCAGTCCCCAGGACAGGAGCAATTTGCAGCCTGAGGGATCCTCACCCTCCACCGAAACTGAGGGCAGGAGGAGGGGAAGGGGTTCAGGACTCGGGCAGGGAAACTGAGGCATAAAACCACCATGGGACAGAGAATAGGAGAGGAGCAAAGCAGAGCACCCAGAAGCTCTGAGCAGCGCTTTGACACTTGCATCCTCTTTCTTTGCAGCATCCCATCATGAAGCTGGCACTGCAGCTCCCCATCCCGCTCCAGGACTGTTCCAGGACTGTTCCAGGACTGTTCCCACACCCTCTCCCTCGGGAACAGGGGCTTGGGGAGCAGGAGGGAGGCACTTCACAGGTAACCCCTCTGCACGGAGCCTGTGCGACATTATGCAGGTTGGATGCCAGGCAAGGCTGATCACAGAGTCATTGCTGCTGCTGCTGCTAATGAGGCCCTTAGGCTAATTAAAAAGACGAGTAGAACACAAAAACATAATGAGGAGCCAGTTTATCAGTCAATCGGAGGACATGAATACGCCAATAAAAGTTTGAACTGCCTCCTGGCTGCCAGCATCCCGGCGCTGGCCCAGCCCGGGGCTGGAGGGGGACCACTCACCAGAATGGCTTTGTGCTTCCCAGCTCCTGGCTGAGGACAAAACAGGGGGCTGAACGGCCGGGAAGAGGTGAGCAACCTCCTCTCTGCCCACCTGGCATGCGGCTGTTTGCTTTTGCTGCGCAGAGGATGGAGGGCTTAAAAGCAAATAATGAGAGAGGCTCGGGTAGCTCATCCTCTCTGGAGCTGGAAGGCCACAGGGACATGAGGGGACTGCTCGGATCCAGAGCTGCCACCCCACGCTCTGGGATCACACTTTGTACCCACTGGAGGACAGCACCGACGTTTCAAGGCTCTTCCCTGGCCACCACCACCATCTGTGTGCACGGAGCTGCTCGGATCCCTAAGGATGAAGGATGCTGTGGGAGGCTCCACCTAGCCAGGTTCCTCTGGGCTGCGGTCCCCTCCTCTGGGTTTCCCATTAGCCTCTAACCAGGCGGAACGAATGGGCAGGAGAGGCTGCAATCCTGCTGCCAGAGCATTCTTCTTGTTATTAATATTATCATTATTATTATTCTCCCTATGGCAGGCTCAGCCAGTGAGAGCTGCGAGGGAACCACGGGGCCGGCAGTGCCTGGTCCCACTCTGAAAGCACCCAAAAACATGGCAAGGACCTGCCTGACCCCAACTGGGGGGTCCCAGATCACCCACAGCCCCCACCCAGGCACCCAGCTCTGTTCCCCGCGCCTCCAAGCCGAGGAACAGCCGGGTGCTGGTTTTGGGGGTGTTTTTGCTGACGAACGGCTTCCATGGGTTTCCTCGCTCAGCTCTCTGGCCCAGCTTGCGGATGAGCCAGGAAATCTCAGGGGCGTCTTTGAGATAAACAAATGTAAACGCTTAAACCTAAACAGCAGCAGCTGGAGCTGGCGTGTCTGGGCACCCCAGGGCACCCCCGGCACGGGGCTGGAAGGCAGGAGGAGCGACGCTCTGCGGCTGGGAGAGAGCTGCAGGGGGGTGGGAGTGGGAAGGGGCAAAGCAGCACGAGACAGAAGGATGTGGGGAAAGGAGGGGACGTCCAGTAGGGGAGGAATTTGGGAAATCACCCTTCCCCAAGCCTGTCCATGGGCGCTCAGACACTGCCTGCATGTCCAGGCACCTGACTGCCCAAGCCAGCCCCTGATTACTGCTGTGCCACACGTTCCCTTGCAGGAGAGAAATTCCGGATCCATCAGCGGAGCTGTCGGAGCCGCTCCTCCCGGGCTGCGATCCATCACAGCCAGGCTGATGCTCTGCAAGAGGCGTTTCACTGGCGGTCCCTGTCCCCAGGGCTGGGGCCAGTCTGTCCCCCAGGCTGCTCCCCACACCCAGACACCGAATTGGCAGCGGCCACCCGGGCAGGGGACAGCTGGCAGCACGGCACGGGCTGGCTCTGCCTGCAGGAGATGCTCCCTGCAGTGCCCTCCTTCAGACCAGCTGCGAAGGTTTCCTCTTATTCAGCATATTTTCAGCACTCTCCTTTCGTACGACCCTAGAAACTCCATGTAATTGATCCCACCAGTGCACGGCCGCTCCCTAAATACACCCCCGGGTAGTCCAGAGCATTCCAGCTGTGTCTTCCAGAACTTAAATTGGGATTAAAAAAGGAGTGAGAGCGCCGTTTTACAAGGGCGTGGAGTGCCAGGACATGGGGGAGGTGGTTTTAAACTAAAAGAGGAGTGATTTAGATTAGATATTAGGAACAAATTCTTCCCAGCGAGGGTGGTGAGGCCTTGGCTCAGGATGCCCAGAAAGCTTGTGGGCTCCCCATCCCCAAAATTGTCCAAGGCCAGGTTGGACGGAGCTTGGAGCAACCTGGGATAGTGGAAGGTCTCCCTGGCCGTGGCAGGGGGTGGAACGAGATGAGCTTTAGAGTCCCTTCCAACCCAAACCATCCCATAATTTTAGGATTCTGTGACCCCTAGCTTTGGGGGGAGCCCCCTGTCTCCTTTCGAGGAGCCCCTCTGCAGCCCCAGCTCCTCTCCCCCGGCTGCCAGGCGGGCTCCGAAATGGAGCTGCTAATTAAATTACACTGCCAGCCAAAACTGCTTCGTCAAGTAAATAAATAAATAAAAATTAGAAGGTCATCAAAGTTGTGTTTGGAGACCATCGCATTAGCATGCATCTGCATAGTAATGAGGGGAAAAAAGGGCCATTTAAAGAGAGCTGGTAATTTACCCAGCCAAGTAAACTTCATTACCTTTAAGTAGCGCCCACGACAAGCACTAATTCACACCTTTAACGACCCTGGCACAGATGGCAGAGAGGGACGGGGAAGGCAGGGGCAGCCAAGGTGCCCTGGGCCCCCCCGAGGCTCTGGCCGTGGTGGGGGTCACAGCACCACCCCCAGCACCCCCAACATCCCCCCAGACCCGGGGAACTGGGCGCATGAGGGTGTCAACGCCAAAGCTTCTCCATCTGGGGGTGTAACAGCCGGATCCTGGCAAATGGAGGGGCTTTGCCTCAGCTCCTGCATCCCACCGGGAGCTGCGATCCCTCCGGAGCCCCCCCAGAGCACAGCAAACCCCCCCACCTCCGCACCAGTGCCACCAGGATCGCCCGTCCGGCACCGCACCAGAACCCCCGGCGGCGGAAAATGGGGAAAATGGGGAGAACAGGGGAAACG